>VZRZ01003790.1:0-50926 GCA_013398175.1 Climacteris rufus | reverse complement strand
GGGGGAAGAAAACACCAGAGAAATGCTGCTTATCAGACTTTTCAGGTTTGAGAATTCAAAGTAGCTGGAAGCAAGAAAGGAAAAAATTGCTAAAGTTAGGCAGGAAAGGCAAGATAGAACTAACATTGGATTTTATGATAATTAGTTCACTAAAATAGGAAAATTGAGCAGGCAGGCAACAGTCAGAAAAGAGAAAGAGATTTTAGAGAGGACAAGCAAAGTGTTAAAAAGGTAAAGTAAATAAAGACTTAAAAAACCTAATGGAAGATTGAATATTTTAAGAATATTATGTAGGTATTGACATACTGCATAATTAGAATCGATGTGAGTGTAGGGCTTGTCAATAAAGCATTGAGAATAGGACCATGTTACTTTGTATTCAATCTTTTGGTGTTCTTTTAATCTCTGTGTACAAATATACATTTTTTATCTTGATTTAGAACAGATCTATTCTCTTTCTAAAGCTCACAAGAAGAAGAATAAATCAGACAAACTCACTGCAGGTGTGGCACTTCAACTATAGCCATACATAGAATAGTACAGCAACAACCAAGAGAATAGAAAAATCTTAGAAAAAATGAATAGCTGACACACTGAGACAAGTCTATCTGGTGTTTAATTATAACATGTCAAAAGCAGGACACAGCTATTGAATTTCAGTGGTTTTATTTTTAATAAACAAGAAAGCCAAGAGTTTTAGTACCAAATACTGCCATGCTGAACTTATATGATGTTTGATTAACGTATTGGATTGATGTATAATAACGGAACAAGAAATCTGCATGCTGTTTTGAAGAATTTATTTGATTTGGACATGGAAGTCTTTTAGACATTTCATATGAGAAAGAGTGCTGATGGAAATGTGTATTTCACAGTTATCAGTTTTAAACTGCCCTTTATTCCAGGAGGGAAGAACAATTGAACCACTGACTATTAGTAAAACTGGTTTGCAAATGAAATTTGATTGATATTTTAGATTTCTTGGGACTATACGTGGCACAGATTTGTATAAATTATATTTGTTTAAAATGCAATTGAGCTCAGAACTGCCAGGAACAATTTAGACCCCATAAATGTTTCCTCTAAATTGAATCAGAGAAGGCTGAGAAGCCTCTAAACACTGTACAGGGATTCAATGTTTAGGTTTTAAATGAAACAATTTTGAAAATTGGAGCCTTGCCATCATTTATAACACTGTCAGAGTCAGTGCTCCAACAAAATAGGTTGATTTTCCTTTTCTGTTCCTAGCTCATCTTTATTGCAGATTTTCACTGTTAAATGCAGTAAATGAGGGGGGCTGGGAGGAACAGAGAGAACAAAAGGGTAAATGAAACATTATTATGGAAAAACTATTTTCAGAAATTGCATTTTTTATTCAATATGGATATTTTTGCCTACACCCAAATGTAAAGACCATTTTTATGAAACACAATAAAGCCATCTAGATATTTTCTTGTTTCATTATATCTAAAAACATTAATTTTTTGTTTTTAATGAAGATTTATGCTACTTATATTGCACAAGGTAAGTGTAAATAAGAGCTATAAATTGCTAAGCAGTTAATGTTGTTTGTGAATGGAACTATTGTTCTCTAAACAGCCTGAATTTTAGAGAATCCAGCTAACTTAACGCCTATGAGGTGCCATACAGGAAAAATGCCATAAAAATCTAATAACAATAAATATGCATTGGTATTAAGTTATATTAGTTTGGGTGAAAGTGCATGTATTTAGAACTTATTAGTATATATACAGTTAAAGGTGTTTAAATTAAAACTGTTTTGGGCACATGTGTGTCCAGTTCACCACATATATACTTACACCTTCATCTGATTTGATGCCTTATTATTAATTCTTGGAAATACTGGCTATCTAGAAATGTCTGAACGGTAAAGACTGAGAATATTACAAGCTTCTGGTGTAGTCTGCAATGAAATTCATGAGTGAATTTTAGCAACAGATTGTTCACTAAGTTTCAGAAACTTAATGTTTTAAGACAAGGCCTAGAGAACATACCAGAACATACCATTTCTTGGAGTAAATGTGGACCTGCTTATTCTGGATAGCAAATATCAGGATCCAAACAAAGAGCCTAAATTTCAAATCTTTTGTATTATGCCAGATTTCAGAGGCAATATTCACAGCAGCTCCTTAAACCTCAATAGCTCTACAGTATTCAGTCCATTGAGAGGTAGAGTCACTTGCTGTGTGATCTTAAGAAACGGGAAATATTAATGTGTGAGCAAGTCTTAACCCTTGCTAGAGATCGTATCTACAAATGTAGCAAAGAAGAAAATATGGTAAAGGATCAGTAGAGGAACTGGAAGTTGTCTATGAGTGTCAAAGCAATACACGTAGGATAGCAAAGACAGCTACAAACCTTTTGCTGTATGAAGACAGTGTGTCCAGTGCCAGACCCAGTTAATTCACAGCCAGTTTTCATGCTTCTACTATTCCCTCTAATGTACAACATAGTCATACTCTACCATTGCTCTACTTCTTCCTTTAAAGGTCTTGGACACATAAAAATGCATTTCTGAGCACCGCTCAGATATCATAAGGAGATGTCTTAATTTATTTTAACATAAAATGTGTTAATATAAAAATGAGCTACTGGTTGTATTCTAGCCTTGGGGCTACTACAGCTTATCTTCTAAAGCTGAAGAAATAGGGCAAAAATCCATGCTTTGAATTAAATCCATGCCTATATTCTGACAGGTAAGTATGTTCTTCTGCTGATAGTCTCTTTCTAGACAATTCATTCGTAATAAGAAATATGAAAAGCAGCCAAACAGAATAACAACTTTCATGTGCAGTGATTTCTCAAGTCATAATATAACTCACTATTTTGACTGCAATGGTGTTGTGGGTTAAAAATAACTCATGAAAAATTGTCTGAAGGTTTATGACTGAGAATAAGGATTTGTGAGAGAAATATTTTGAGCAATCACCAGGCTTAGCTTACTTTTATTAATAGAATTAGCAAAAAGATTTAAGTAACAAAATAAGTAAAAAGCACCTTCACTTTCTCCCTTCCCATCAACAGTTCTCATTTCTATACCAAACACGCAGGGATACACACATGGAGGAGATTCTTTTTCTTATATTATGGAAACCTTTTTCTGCAGGGAAATATAACCTTCTTTACTGTGTTTTAACAGTGCACAAGGTAGCATCCTGCACGATCCGCTACCATGTAAAAACCCACGAACGAATGCAGTTGTCCCAAGAACTGACTCTGTGTGGGCCAGGAGTTCATGGGGTATAATTTTAAGGATGAGTTGCTCTAATGCTGGAAGCAAAGGCTCTCTTTTTTCCCTCTCTTCTTCTGTTTCTAGCTTCAAGGGTTTTGTTCTCTGTTGAAGTCTTCTGTTTGACCAGTACATCTCTTGCTCTCTTTATCCCCCCATGCATCTCATGAATTATAGGGAAAAACAGTTCAATTTACTGTAATTTTACCACAGCCTGCAGGAAGGATCCAGTTTTAACGTCTGAGCCTCCCCTCCCCCTCCTCCTCCACTGAACATGGTGTCTGCCATGTGGTCCTTCTCTCACGATCACTTCTTCTTCTCCAAACCAAGGGGAGAAAATAAAAGGGGAAAGAACTTGTTGCCCCAATCACCAAAGTTAATAAGTTTTCACCAGTCTAGGAGAAACTTCCATGAGATCTTTGCAGCATTGAGAAAGTCAATTCAGTTCAGACTTTATGTCAGGGAATTGCTCCATGTTTTTGCCCCCTCCCTCCCCCGCCCCCGCTGCCACCATGTCCATTGCAGTGTCCATTGCTGTGGGTGCCACCAGCATCATGCTGGGCGCTGGTTTGACCAGGAAATTCAAAGAAATTAAAATAAAATGGATTTGAGGGTCAGGAAGTTTGAAAAAATCAGAGGAAAATGTGGCACATCCTAATATAGGCTGGAAAAAACATATTCCTACAGGTTATCCCTTCTTTTGCCATGTCCTTCTCTTAAAATTAAGCAAAGTCCAAGTCAAAGTGATATAAACCGGTAATCTTCCCTTCCTATGGTTGTCTAGTTTAGTTAAAGCTGAAAATCGTGAAATATAACAAAATTATCCCTCAGCTTCAAGTTAAATTATTCCTTAAGCTTGAAAGAGAGTGGAAAGGATATGGAGAGAAGATGTAAATGGCAGTATAATTAGGAGTTGTGAACAGGGTATTTCCTACAATGACCAAAAAGTGTTTGAAAGAAACTTGCTTAGTTCATTAGGGCTCATTAAAATTCTTGCCACAACATTTTTTTCCGCATTCGTACAGCCCAAAACCTAATCTGGATCACTAGACCTGACTGCTACACAGACAAGTGCTCATGCTTCGTCATTGCATGATTAGTTGGACAGTTCTGTTCAAAGGACCCTTTAAAAAAATTGCCTCATTTTCACTTCATACTTGTGGTGCATAGTCTTTTGTTAGATACTTTACTGTCTTGTCTTATAAATCTCCAAAAAGCAGATGCAACTGTGCATCTCTTATTCAAATTTTTGGGTATATTAGACTGCACAGGTAGTATACATATAAAACTGAAAATAAAATAATATAGTGCAATGTGTAGGCACTAAATAATTAACACCATTAATCAATGTCCTGATGCACACATCCTCATAAACTATAGAGATATTACAGAGCAGCAATAACACAGCTGTGAAGTGCCCTGAGCCATCCTTTCCAGAACCACCAGTGTTAGGTTGTAAATATTGTTTCTCATCTCATGTTTTTAAAGTGCGTTTTAAGTAGGGAGTTATAGTTAAGGTTCCATCCTTACTGCACAAAAAAGAGAAAGAATTTACGTAGACTGGCCTTGGAGCACATTTTTTATCAGGGTAATTTAGGTATTTTCATCCAGTTACAGAAATAATTGTTGGGAAAGGGGGAGGTGTGGGGAGCATACCAAATAAAACAATAGCATATTTAGAAGTTTTTCTTTTTTTCCAGGCATTTCTATTATTATTATTATTATTTTTATTATTATGCATGCCTTTAATTTGGGTTCTGAGAAAAAAACCTGAAGCATTTAAATGCTTTATTTTTCTCCCTTTGAGAGTTTTCTCTTTTGCCTAAAATTTCTCTTTATAGGTGGTCTTAGAAAAGACTTGATGAGACAATTTGCCCAGCTCTTACAAGTCTGAAATTTAGCTCCTTTTAGTTTCTACCAGGATGAAAAGACATGGTTCTTTATCTTCCCTCTCTATTCTAGGGTTTGAATGTATGCATCATTTTCTATGGTCCCAGCCCAGAGTTAATTTTTTTCCTAAAATAGTGCAATTAAACAGTACATGCTAATATCTCCAGAAAAGAGATGCCATACTTTTTGGCAGCTTTCTTATATGTTTCTCCCTCACCGAAAATAAAACAGTGATGCATTTTTACTGTAATATATCACCTTTTTAAAAAGGAGTACATGATTGTATTTACTTATCCATGTCTATGAAGCACACATGCATTCATACACTATTTGTTTTCCACATGCTTCTTGTTCAGAAATTACAAGAGCCATAGAGGAATAAAAGTAACGGAATAAAGTAAAATAGTGAAGTGCAATCATGTGAGTTTTGATTCACTGTAAATTGTGGTGGCTGCTTCTAGAGACAGGCTTAGTAGTAAAACTGTCATGGATACTACAAGTACGACTGCACTGAAGTCCAGAGACTAGAAAAGCCAAGCTGAAAATGGCAAGGGAGAAAACAGTACTGGGTCTTGGCTGAAGCAACTGTCTAACTTTATCCCTTTCATCAAGACTGTAAATAGGGTTCAAGCACTGGAAAGTATGGTTTACCTGGAGCAACATGAATTTTGAGTTTATTAAATGCCCCAGGAGCTTTCCCAAAAGTTAGTGCTATTTGACTAAAGAAAATATTTGATCTGAGGATATATATGGGACTTCATAACACAGATTTAACTTCATGAACATTCAGGTCAATGTATAGACTATAAGCAAGGTCAGCCCCAGTTCCAGGTCCTGCTCTTCTGTAACAAGATTAACCATTGCTTTCCCATTCCCCAGATTTCTCACTTGTGGAGAGAGAAACTTCACTGTCTGTGATAGATGAAAATATAAAATAACAAGGCTTGGCTGTTCTTACACAAATTGCCAACTGAAATTTTGAATGGTTAAATTTTATATTCAAAATGTATATTTGTGGAAAAATTACCTTCCCGAAAAAAGAAAAGTAGTTTTACAAACAACCTTAAAACCAGTGCAAACTCAAATTTTAACACTTGTTTGTTTGATGTTGTTTTTTTTGTTTTTTTGTTTTTTTTTTTTTTTAATCTACAGAAATACAGGAGGACTGTGCAGAATTTTGGAGTGAACAGAGAATTATGCTGTTATGTTTTTATAATTTCGAGCAGAGTCATTTTCACTCTCCAAACAACATTTAACAACTGGTGAATATTTTAGTGAAATATCTTCTTAGGTCTCAGTGGCAGGAATTAAAGGGGACAACAAAGGATTCTCAGCTGAAAAATGCTCCATGGGCTGTGTTTCATACATATGTATAAATCTTGAAGTCATTGGCACATTGAAGAAATTGTATCCTGTATATAGATGTAACCTCAGAGAGAGAAAGAGAAAGAAAGAGAGGCCCCTTGGAATCTCGTATGCTAAAAGGCACATTTTTGTGTGCAATTGTGGTCTAGATGTTTTAGGCATCTAGACTTTGTAGAGTAGAAGTACCCGTATTACCTAGCAGAAGGGGTGTCTGTGTGTCTTTCTGGAAAAGAACCTAATGGAAGAGGTCTTTTATTTGCCCCAAATTCTTCTGGATCCTGAATCCCAAATTTAAGGAAAGAGTAATTTCTTAGCACTCACTGTGTTACAGTCTGTTTGGTTTACCTTGTGCTAGCTTATAGAAGCTGATGCACCTCTTATTCTTGCAGAATCATAGGAAAGAATTGCTTCTGACTTAAGAGAAAAGTTTATATAATGAAACTAAAATAAATAAGAACATGATTGGAAACTAATGCAGTCATTTAAGAGTTTGTCTTTTTTATTTTTTCCCTAGATACAGTTCCTTTAATATCAGTAAATGATTCTTTGAGGAAAATACTCTCACTGCCCTCTAGATTTGGATTGTTTGATAAATTAGCAGGAAATTTAGAAAAATGTTCTTTCTCTCTCTCTGAAAGCCATTGCATATAGTTTCTTCTCGTTGTATATAAACGATTCAGCAGATTGTGAGTCGTGGGTGTAGGTGACAATTAAGAATAATAATTGCTCATAGAATATAGAAACTGCCTTAGAAAATGGAGACATTTCTGCCTCCTTCTCTGTTCTTTTAGACAGTGTGAAAATGGTCGTTATGATATCAGATACTCCACAGAGAAACACACATTACTTTTCAAATAAGATACTGGGTGGCCAATTGGTGTAGCATTTTTTGATAATATTGGTAAATGTTGTAAACCTGAAAGCATTTTTATGATTGTTCAAAGATTACAGGCAAGTTTAGAGCAAGGTTGAGTTTAGAATTATGGAAGGTTTCAAGCCAATATCTTTATAAGATGCAGTTAGTGAAAATTCAGGGACCATATATAGTTTCAAAGGGTTTATTTCTGTTCACGGCTAGTTGCCCTTCTGTGTCCCTTTTTTTGTTTGAAGTGGATTTTGTAATTTTGAACTCACTGCTTTGGTTTTTGTTTTTTTTTACTTTTCTTAGGTGAAACTAAGTAATTTTCTCACTTCCTAGACTGTTGTTCCAGTGCTACACCAGTTAATGGCACAACATGCCATTAACAGGGTCTATTTCTGTGATCTTTTGGCTACCAAAGTTTAGTGATCTCCAAAGCCATCTGATAATAAATACTTGATTCTCTCATTGTAAAAATATGTTGTGTTCTTGAGATTTCTATGGATTTGTATTTCATTCTTTATACTATTTGCCAGGAACCAATTTATTTAGTCATTTATTAAAAAAGTAAAATAGAAAAAAAGACTGCTAGTTCTATTATAGGGCTGGTGTATGTATTTAATTAGTTCAAGTGGCAGAAAGAAAATGAATAGCATAAAATGTGCAGCTAGATCTAGTTTTTTGCACCTATTACAATTTGGCATCTTTCCATAGACTTCACTGGAATTATAATCTGTGTCAATGAGTATAATATGAGGTTTCCTGAAAACATCAGTACATTAATTCACTTGGCTAGACATGGATTTCTGTGGATGAAGTTTAAAAAGACATCTTTTTATATTTTTCTTGAATATTTCTTTCAGCATGGTAATTAAGATAATGGATCATGCCCCCACTACAATCTATGAATCAGTAAGACAACTGTCCTTGTCTATGATAATGCATATCACAACCCTGAGGCAAAGCACATGAGAGCTGGGGAAAGCATTCTCAGGGAGAGCTGTCTAACAAAATGCATTTCTACCTAAGGCAACTAATATCCTCTGAAACCTATGAGTCTGTTTTAGCAAGTCTAACTCAATGGGAATTCCAATTAGGATGTCCTCACTAAAGATGTCTCTGTTATCTACAACTTGGGAGACCACCTACATCACCAATTAGTAGATCTGGAGGTGCATGAAATTTTTTTTATGAATTAATATATATATATTCTTGGAGGATGTGGGGCTGTGTGGGGATTTATCCCTCTGTGCTTGTGCTACTTTCCTCTGTTTCTTCCAATGACATTTCTTGTTGTGTCTGTCCGTGGTAATGATGATCATCCAGCTAATTTTCTGAGGATCACATTGACACTAACCTTTGGCTCACCCATCTGTTCCTCACTTTATTGCTTCAAATGTCTCCTTTCTGGCTCATTGTTAAACTGGAATAGAGGCAAAATTCCTCCAAGCACAGCAGGGCTCTGCTGAGCCATTTCTGACTACAGAAGGCTGCTTACTAGAGTCCTCTGATTCAGTTGCTCTCGTCATTGAGGCTTTCTTATCACTGAACATCTTGCTGGATGCTGATGGCAAATAAAACATGTGCGAGTGACAGTAGGCTATCCTCTTAAAATAACAAAGGAACATGGCTCAGCTTCCATCTTCTGACAAGATTTTCAAGCTCTCCTTGGGTGTCTTCTCTCCAGGAAATGAGAAGCTCCTAGTTTGTTAAGTTCCTGCCTTACATGTTAAGCACAAATACATGAAACTAAAGGTTAGGATGGTTAGCTCTGAAACCCTCTGGTTTTGCATAATAATTAGTCCAGCAGAGCTACAGGTAAATTTCTATTGTAAGAATGCACAGACATATTAAATATCAGAGTATTTTCAATGTATTAATTCATAATTCCATATATACTGGTTGGTAAAGACTTTAATAGTGCCAGAGTAGTATAAACACAGAAATCTTCTAAATCTAGTGTATGTTATGAATTTAATGCTTTCTGTATTAGCACTTTCCCACTTTTTTTTTTTTTTTGATGGTTAAAATAAAGATTGATTAATTTTTTGTTCTGATTTACTCCTGAATTTGTCTGACATGGTATTTTAATAGAAACTGTTCCCTTCTTATCTTTTTCCACTGCACAAACAAATATACAAATGCAAAACAAAGTAAAAAACCCAAATTCAGAATATAAGAATATTATAATTACACCAAGCCAGATTTGTTGTTTTGAGAAATGTTGTCCTCCAGATTGCCTTGCTTTAAGAGCACCATAATAAAATATTTTATGTAATTTAAAACATATGCTTTGAAGTGTGTTCTGCAGCAACTAAAGAAAAATGTGAACAACTGAGCCATTAAAATTGCAGTACCTTTTGCATACCTTAAGTGCAGATACTAAGAATTTTTTTGCATTGCCATGATCTTATTCTTTTAAATTAACTTCGAGTGTCAGGCTAAAACACTGGGCCTGGATGACAGTTAAATGAAGGATCTTTCCCCTCCAGTCCAGGAAACTATATTGAAAAACAAGGAAGAGGGCAGGGAGGCAACAAAATTGTTGAGTAGATGAGTATCACCTCTTAATATCAGCAGTAATGGAGAAACTGTTTGCCATCATGCAAATCTGCGCTTAGTGAGCAAAAAACATCCTCCAAGGTTTTCCATCAACCTCAGTTACATAGCTACATAGTTTAAAACAAATAACCTAATGTAAAACAAAAGCATCATACACTTAATTAGCAATTTTTTTGTATTTAGAAGAATATTTTAGTGACTAAATTTGGTGCATATCTATGTGTATGTGCTTTCTTACTAGAACATACAGTATTTAAAGTAAAATAGTATTTTTGCAAGACTATTTGATATATATTTTGGTATGCCAAAGTCAATGTTATGGAGAAAAAAAAGAGGTAAACCCTTATTTCTCTGCAAAGAACAGATGCTTTAGCTGACTATTTGCAAGTATAATAGGAAGCTGTGAGTTTGGGGACTTGAAAAATGGTTATTTTACTTAGAGGAAACATATCAAAATTGAGAGACAGCTGGAAATTGCAGTCGATGAGACACTGAAAATATCCAGGAACCTCCTGCCAAAATCAGATACAGAAATATTAGATCCAAATGGATTTACTTGCCTTTGATCTACATAGCTACCTATATATGCATGTACTATATATTGCTTTGAATTAAGTTTATATTACCGGTACATTTGCAAGATAGTTGTTGTTTTTTTCACCCTTGTAAAGACATTACCTAATTCAAAATCTTGTCCGCATCTGAGATTACATACATATTCTGAAAAACCTGAACAGCTGACAAACTGTCTAAGCTTAAGAGGAATCACTGCAAAAATCCTTTCAGACCACTGTCATTCTACTTGCTGTGCATGGCAGCATTGATATATTTCCAGAAAGACTTGCAAGATTCATGCCATATTAATATGTGGATGGCTCTGAATACTACCTCTTCCCTTTTTATGTGTAAGCTATTTTGAAAGTTGCTTTAATTCTACCTGTTTCTTGAATATTAATATTTAACTGTCTATCTTTTCCCAATTATTTCCCTGAAATCCCTTAACGATATGAATCAAAATATTCACCCAAAATACTTACAACTTTCACAGTTCGTATAAAATGGGGGTAGACTTGGACTCTCAGGAATTAAAGCTACAATAATAAAATACATCACTATCGCTATAGCACTAAAATGAGCAGGGAGAATCTTTGCCTTGCTGAAGATATTCTGTGGCAGCATGTGTGGCAAAAGCCACAGCCACAGAGGCTCAAGACTCTTGTGAGCAGCCTGAGCCTGCCACTGTCTGAGTCACACTACCTTGTTAGGGTGAGCTTTTTGGTTCCCCCCCAGCATCCCTTTCAGCTTAGTTTACATGTTTCTGTTCATTGGATAGTTACTGTATTACTTCATGTTCTGCATAAGGTTAAGTTCTAGAAACTTCATTGCTGTTGGGTTCACTATTGGTTACATGTAAATCCTTGTACTCCAATTGCTTTCTTGCCCCTGCTTGTATCGCTATAAATATCCCTGTGTTCTCCCTTTCCCTGCCTTTGGTGCCTGACTGCTTCAGCTCTTCCCGATCCTCGTGCCACCTCTCCTGGATCCCTGGACCCTCTCCTGCCTTCCCTGCTGCTTCCCCGGGAATAAAAGAGCTGGAAATCACACCAAGGCCCTTCTCTCTGGCCTTTATTCTCGCTTGCGCCCACGACATCGGCCTAGAGCTCTCTCTCATCCAGAGGAGCCAGCACAAAAAGAGCTGCTGGAGGACACCCCGTGTTTGGGGAAACTGCAAGCTGCAGCCCCCTGCTGTACCAGGGTCACTCCCAGACTATGGCTGAGTGGCCTCGAGCAGGCCCCCGGAGCCAGTGATAATATCCTAATGGATATTTTCAATGTGTCTTTACAGGATATGTACTAGTCCAAAATCCTTTTGCAAAATTTGTTCCTACAAATTGAGAACAAATATGGGTCTTTTAAATTGTCTGTCTACCATTTTTGTCCTTGTTTATTGTGTTTGTTTTTTAAATGGCTTGTATTTAACTATGTCTCTTGATAACATATCACCTCCAGAACTGCAGCTTGATTCTAGAAGTGAAACCAGAATCAGGATATTATTTAATAAAATTATATAATGAGAGAACCATCAGGCACATTAGATCATGGTCTGTAGCTTTTAAAGGGCAAATTTATTCCTCAGTGGAAGAATCAGCTGAGAACGTATATGTGGAAACCCCCTGGCTTATTTTCTCCCTGAAACAGAGATTTCAGCTGTGGTAAAAAAGGCTGGAGGACCTGTGGTGCTGTGAATACTTAGAGTAGTTCAGATTAGAGTGTCCACTGAGATAATAAATAAGTACCCCAAAGAAATTAAGCAGTGCTAGAAAAGCTCCAGAGAAGGTTTGGATGATGTCTGAACATTTAGTCACATGGTCATCCTGGTGTTCTGGTCCAAAGAATAAGAAGAGGAGTCATTTTGGTGACCGAATTCAGTGAGTACATTCCTTTCTTCTACATCAGACGAACTCCCTTACCATCTATCCCTTCTCTGTCTTCCTCACATCCCAAAACTGAGGTCTCTGAGATGATTTCAGCTCCACTTCCTCATGCTGAAGGTTTAGAATATTTTTTTAAAATTCAGGATCTGATAGAATGCAGCACATTTATACATGAAAAGATAAACAGAGAAAGGCTATTAATGTGAATGAAGAACTCTGCTTTACTTGATCAGTTACTTTGTAATTATTAACAGTTTCATTGTTTGCTTTTCCACTATGTAGAGTTTGAGGCAAAGAACTCAAACCTGACAAACAAAGTGCTCTATAAACACTAATGAAGTCTTGGAACATGCTGTGAGCCAGGTAATTATTATTAGCCTAATTCTACAAGTGGATAGTGTGCACCTGAGGAATTAAATTACTTCTGTGTCAAAGAAGAATTGAATGGCAAAGCTTAGAAGGCATCTATTCCAGTCTACATTCCTTTTACTAGACAATGCTTTGTCACTTAAGATCATCAGGTTTTGAGGAGTTGGGCTTTTAAAAAAACAACATATACATCATTCTTTGTAAAAAAAAAAAAAGAAATTATTAATATTTATATCAAGGCAGACAAGTCCTTGACCTAAAACGAGGGAGTTACACAGTGATGTGTTTGCAGGTAGCAGAAGTGACATGGGAAAGAAACATGAAGGTGTTACTAGGAGAGCACAAGGAGAGAAAAGAAAAATTAACCTTTTGATTCCCTCTGGTAAATCTTCTATCCCACTTTCTGTACAAGGATCAAATGATGCAAAGGTCTGATAATTCCTCAGAAGGAAAACAGTTATTTCAGCAGATCTCTCAGATATTTTCTCATTACGGGCCTCTTCAGAAATGGCTGAAAAATTATAAACAAGTAAACTCCATGGAAAATGTAATATTTGGTTCCTAAGATTTTCTATTTTTCTGCACTGAAAGAATAGTATAGGAAGTAACAGTAATGACATAGAAGCATAGAAATAGCAAGAAAAGTACAGGAATATCATAGGAGTAGCTGCAGCAGACAGTCTTCTCATAGCAGTGCACCAAGGTCAAACTTTACCAACTACCCCTCTGGAATATTCAAAACCCATTCTCACTGAACTATTGATCTTCTGAAATGTTAGATGCCTTTTAGGACAATGCACTAGAGATTGTGGGAAACAGTATTATAAAGCATGCACTGATCTTCATGAGGGTATATCCGAAGTGAAGATACAAGCAGTGTATAAGATATGCTCTCTGATTATAGTACATTAAACAATGATTTAATTATTTCCCAAAACCAGAGAAGTCAGATCCAAGCATGTGACTGACACAATAACTCAAATGCAGATCCATTCCTTTTATGTGAAGGCTAAAATATTTGCTGACAGGTTGGCAAACAAACCAGGGACTCTCAGAAGCTAAATGTCTAAGTCTCAGCAATTTGATCCCCAGCTTTTCAGCTGAGACCATGAGAAGCTGATAGCCTCTAGGGATATGGCTCACAGGAGAATCTGTGAGGCATATGAACAAGTGGGTTAGACCTGCATCGTGTATCTTTTTATAACTTTTTCTACCTAGATATGGCTTTGTATTTGTGATCCATCAAGACAGCTTTGATCCTTTGGAGCACAGAAACTAACAGAAAAAAAAAGGTCTAGGAGAAAAGAGACACATATAAAGAGTTATACTCACTGTCTAAAATATAACACTGGCAAAACACTTTCTTTTTTTTTTTTTTTTTAATACACAACCTTTCCCAATATCCTACAATGTTTCACACAGAGAGACCCACACAGAAACTCCAAAAATGACTATAAAGAGTAAGGGAACAAACAGACAAAGACTTGGCAATTTGAAAGAGAAGATTCACTGATGAAATACCCAGGAAAGAGACAGAGCCCAGTCAAGCATTCTTGTCTCAGACTTAGTTAGAAAGGACCTTGTGAAGGCTGACTCTAACCTCTTGCATGCATCTCTTTAGCATGGTAGCTGTGAGCACTACAGAAAAAGAATCAATACAGTTATGTGGATGCACTCAAGGAGACAACTCTCAACTGCTTTTTTTAGTCCTAAATGGAGGTATTTCTGCTGGGATTTGTTTTTTAGTGGACTCTAAATCTTTGCTACCCCTGCTTGAAAAAACAAACCCACAGTCATGTCAAAGGGGACATTTATGAACAATAAAGCTGAAACTTTGAAATAATGGGAAAATTAAATATTTCAGGGTTCATGAGATTCAGCTACTCCACTCTTTTAGCAGAGATTTCTTAAGACCTTGATTGTAAATGCTGAGCTACATAATGCATGATTATGTATTTAAATCCCTATTTGACCTCCTAAGTGAACACCACTTTAAGAAAAGACATTACTAATGGGATTGAAAACATACAGTGAAAAAAAATACAATAAAAATGCAGTATTACTAATATTTGGTCACATTATGCAATTTCACACTAAAAGTGAATTTGAAAATGTTAGAACAAATTAGCATTCTATCTTTCTAGTAATGTCAACTATGTGGGATTATAATTTCATGTTAATGCATATATGCATTTTTATTCTGATATTATGTTTTTAAATAACTAACTTTATTTCTTCCTGTGTTATAATTTTTGTAGTGTAGTGGTGAAATTTATGTATAAGGTGCAAAACTGTATAATTTAAAATGTTTGTGCTTTCAATAGCAAAGCACCAATCAAAACAGAGGGGTTCAACCTCGATATTTCAGAAAATACAACATATTCTGCTATGCTTCTTTTACTTTACTGTCCACCAGTGTCTTTGTTTTTGTCTCTGCTCTCTCACAAAATGTCCATATTTGGCTTTATTTCCAAGACTATGCTTGAGGTGGCTCAACTCTTAAAAGCTCTTTGCAGATAGTTCTGCTCCCCTCTGTTCCTGTTTCACCTCCAACCACCTTCATTTCTCTTGGAGCCTGAGAGCTTACAAGTAGATCTCTGTCCTGCATGCTCACACTTGTACCCTTTGTTCAGCCCTATCCTCCCATTCTCCTGTCTCTGGAAGTGGTTATTAGTACTATTGTGGCTCATCATTGCTTTTCTTACAGAACTATTCCTTCTTCCCCCAGGACAGTTTCAGACTTCTCCTAGGTTTTGTTTGTTTGTTTGTTTGTTTGTTTTTGGTTTTTTGTTTGTTTGTTTGTTTCTCACAATTTAATGAGGTTGCTTCTTCCTGCTCTTATTGGAGTTTACTAACAACTCTTCATATACAAATTTCTCTCCCCCACTTTCAGAATTAGTTTTTCGTTTCACTGACTGACCTTCACTGTTGTCATTAGCCAGCTCATGAACTCAGAAATGGATGAAACTGTTGTGGACTAAAGCATCAAAGATATGTTTTTTATGCAGAATTCCCACAGAATTTTGGATTCTTTTATAATTGTCTATGATATCAAGTGAAGCTCTATACTGTACTTCATTCATTTGCAACCACTTTCAGTACAATTCTCATTTTATTCTGGTTTTACCTGTTTACCTGTCATTCCAGCTTCTGGATATATCCAGATTTACAAGATGTTCCAACAAAGATTATGAGTCATTCCTTCCTGTATTTTCATCCTGTTGCTAGTTACTTGGAAATTTTAGAACAGTGTAGTTCAGCTTTCCCCTGGTAGTCATATTCAATATATGTAGAAAGTGGAGTGAAATTGCTGTTAGCCTGGATATATTGCAAGCAAACTTTGGAAGCTACATTTATTTCTAGTTTTATCATTTCTACAAAAATTCCAAACTAATTGAACCTATTGTGAATTCATGTTTTGAAGGAAATTAATCTATTTCACTTTAAAGAACAATCATTATATTTTCAAATTGAGGGCTATTTGAAATTTTTACTTATTTTTTGTTTATTGCAATGAAAGCAATACAGAGGTAAACATGTGATGAAGTCCCATTAATCATACTCTTCATAAAAGAGAGAAGTGAGTTTCCAAAATTTACTTAGGGAAATTAGATGCCCAACACCTTTGAAGTCTACAGATACTGTAAAAGTTTCCTAAATACATAAAACCCTATTCAAAGTTATGATCCAAGTCTCCTTGATTTTCAGTAAAAGTATCCCTATTGAATTCTGTTTACATTTTAGTCACTGAAAGCATGACTATATAAAAGGTTAAGTAAAGAATCCAAAATTCTGCCTGTTTTGACATACGTTGGATTACTCTTTAGAAGGATGCTGAACTAATGTCCTTGCTGTTGTAAAATACTAAGCAAAAATGTATAATTCTGTTTGACACATAGGAGTGTAAATTTAAATGGAAGCAGAGCTCATATATTGCTTTTACATTCTGTCTGCCAGTCAAGCTGCGACTTTATAAAGAATGGCAAAGCAATTTTCAGTCGTGTATGGTATATCGTGTAGGTCAAATTCTTTTATGTAAATCTTTCACTTGGGTGTTTAAATTTCAATAAAAATGTAATGATAAAAATTGTGGCTTTTATTTCTCCTTCTTTCTCTAATTCATTCTGAGTTTTGGAGAACAAGTGTTTTATTGAGCATGACACCTAAAAGAGGCATTGTTTTAAAAAGGTGTTTAAACAAGAGTCACATATGTTTTGGATAATGAAAGTATTACAGGAGGCTTCCCCACACAACCTTTCTTTCCTGTAAGCTGGGGCTCATGGAGCTGTTTCTGTAGGCTAGTTTGAGTTCATTTGAACTCTTCAGATTACCAGATGAGGATAGTTTACCAGATGACTAGCAATAGCATGGAGCAATTCAGAGTTTCTTATTGTTATTTTGCTTTTCATTGCTGTTTTCATACGAGAGGTTCCCTGTGTAATGAACATATAATATTCTTAGTGCTAAATTGTGCCTAATATTAGACAGTAACTTCCAGCTCCTTAAAAAAAAAAAAAAAATTCACTGGTCTCAGAGCTTACCTAATAAGATATGCTTTTCTGAGTCAGAATTCAGTTGTCATGTCAGGCTTGCACTTTGTAGTGAACAACCTAAGGAAATGGATACTAAACTGATCTCCCTTCAATATGTAGATGACTGCATGGCCTCTGAAACACTCAGCCTTTTTGCCTGCCTCATTATTTACTTTTGAAGTGAGGAAGAAAGATGACATGCACCACTGAGAGCTAGAGTATTTCTTAGCAGCAAGATTCACTTTCATGTGTGATGTGGGTTAGATCCCAAACATTGGATAATATGACACATACTATGCTATTGTACAAGCTGTGAATAATAAACATTATAGAAATCCACAAAGGGAAAACCATGTGCTTTGGGGGCAAATTCTGAATTCAGAAACATAATTGCAGCTTAGGGAAGATTTTAAACACCAATCAAATGGAATGCATTTTGGTGTATTTTCAGCTATACAGCTATAGTTCTTTGCAAATACAAGGAGATAAACTGGTTTACACCACCAGAGACTAAATATATGTTGGTTCTGTTTTCTCTTTTGTCTGAAGTATGATTGGCCCAGAAATTTTTGGAACAAGTTAGTGCCTGTGTTTGAACCACAGAGCTAAAGAGAGTGTAGCCTGGAGGAAGTGGAGTTGGGCAGGAATTAAATCTTTTTGATTTGATGAATTAGTTGGAGGTTTACATTATTCCCCATCCTTAACCAAATCTAAAAGTAGAAAAAAGGAGCATGAAAGCAAACTGAACTCAACAAATGTTGTTCTCATTAACTAATTTTTTTTAATGCCTTTGGATTTCAACATTAAAAGAAATTTTTCTGTTAATGAACTGAAAAATCATTTCTAAGCAGCAACTTAGAATATTTTGTTCATTTTCCAAACAATTTGAAGCAATACCATGAAATCTACTGCTTCCTTTCTGAATTGTTTTATCTTTGACAAATCAAACTTTTCAATTAAAATGTTTATTCCATACAGGTTCTCAAGCACCAGCAGTAGGAGTGACCAGTGGCCATGTGCAGGGAAGGGGAAGAAGTAACTTTCAGTTCATTTAGTGTTTCAAAATCTGTGGAGAAGTTTGGTCAGATGAAAATTCAGACTGAAAACCGAAGGAGTTAAAGATTTCTTTTTTTGGTTTTTGTTAACTGTCTCTCCTATTAAAGACAGTATAATACAGCTTGTTTTAAAATATTTTTTCCATGCCATGCTATTTATTTCCTGGCACGACACACTGTCATACCCTGTACTGTCACTGGTATCACTGTATTAGATAACACTGGTGACATTAATCTGTCTTTCCTCTTTCTAGAAGCTCTGCCCTAGTCAAAAAGAAACTTAACAACAGACAGAATTCAATGACTACCTTGAATTCTGAAAAATAAAGACATCTATTCCCTTGTGTTATTTAGAAGTTTGTCAGGGATAGTACAAAGACACTTGGACGTGTTATATGGTTTTATATTTTTTAATTTGCCAACTTATTCTCTCCTGACAAATTCTCTAGATAATTCTTGCAGCATGCTATCTGATAGGGATCAGTTCATTCCACTTTCTCCTGTAGCCTGGAAACCCTGGTTAGAACAAATTGTTTAGCTCTGTTTGTTCCTAAATAGTCCTACCAATAATTCGGTCTGATCCAGTGTTATCTCCTCTTTTATTAATTAAAAAAAACCACCTTCTGCTCCCTAGAGTATTAAATACATGTTGGTAACACCCTGGAGAGAACTATGAGTAGACAGGGAACATAAACAGTGCTTTTGCAGATAATGAGAGTGGATCCTTTTCTTTTTTAATCAGCTTAAATTCATATCCCCACTACCCTTATGCTTTTAAAGAGTATCAAACATACTATAAAATCAAAGTCAGTCAGCGTTACAGAAAGCACACAGTCTTTGACACTTCCTCTGTGGGAATGAACAGAAAGAATATCACCTTGTCACGTCATCTAAAAATGGCATAACTTATAAGAATCCTGTTTTACAAATATTCATCCATCTGTTTATGCTCTGAGAAGAACTTCAGTGCTTTTTCTGCAGTTGCCTGCTGAGTCTTAGGGTCAACATGTGTGTGAGTTGCCAACAAGGCAGCAATCTTCCTGTCAGTTCAGGGCTACATTATCTACTCTGAATGAGTTCAGGACTTGGCATGGATTTTGTGGTGAGAATACTGTAAAGCACAGCCACATACATGACAAAACAGGAAAAGCATATGTAGTTCATTGTTTTAGCCTTACAATATTAGTCTTTTCATATGGATTCTCAAAAACACTGACAAATCTCTCCCTGTTAAAAATGCAGCATTTCATCTAGCATTAACATGGAAAGGTGACAAGATATTTGTATCTTTCTACCCACTTGGCTTATATCTGTGAAATAAATATTTTTTAGTAACGTTACATTGTGGGAACCTGCTGTGATACCTAACCATATTCTGCAAAATATGCAGAAAAAGTACTAATAGAATACCAGAGACAGATACTTACAGATAGGAGAAGCACATTGCTAATATTTGTAAGTGACAGAAGTTATGGAAATTAAATATTCCCCTTTGTATATATTAAAAATAGGGGGTTTTGTTCATTTGCTTTTAAAATTTGTATTGATGTCAGTAGCTCATAATGAGTGTGGAACTGGAATTTGGCAAATTTTTTCATTGGTTCAAAGTAGTACTGATTTCCCTTAAACCTTACTGATAATTACTGAATAATAGTTAACAGCTTTATGGTTTACAATCTTAACATGGTTTACAATCTTAACATAGTTTGCATGGCAAACAAGTTCGTGTGTATTTCTCCACAGCAAATATTAGCTACTTTCATCTATGTGAGTATAAACAAAACAAGAGATTATTTGTAGTATCTCTTATGCCAATTGGAAAGGAAAAAGTGTTACTACAGTATGTAGTGTATGCACAGTACTTGGAATTTAAATACAAACAATTTAAAAGAAAGCAAAAAGAAATAGTAGTCGTACTTGAATTTGTATGGATCTGTCTTTAAATGCCTACCCCTTTTTCGTATGATTATTCCGCCACAGTATCTTCACTTTTCTGGTTTTTACACCAAACCTGAAAAGTGCAGTTAGCTCTGTTCCATTTTTTCTAGAAGCTGACAATACTGTACACAACCATTGCCATTGTTAAATCAAAGATGACCAGATAATTTGCATGCATATTCTGATGGAATATTCACCAGGCCAAGCAGATCAATAGCTACTGGCCTTAAACTATGTTTTTGCTCTGATGAGCCCTTAATTTGGCTTCTTCTCCCTGACAAGGTTCTGGTATCATAGGAACATATATAATAGCCTACATGAAATAGAAGCATCAGACCTCCTTCTCCTAAATTTGGCTGCAAGAAATCAATTGTCTGAGAGGAACAACAACAACAACCACAACAAGGAAATGAACAATAACCCCAAATCAAAACAAACAAACAAAAAAACCAAACCAAACCAAAAGAAAGGATGCAACCTGACAGGAATTACAAACCACTTGGTACTAATTTTTTATGAGTTTCTATGACAGTGAGTGATTAAAAATGTGAGCCAGGGGGTGTAAACTGTGTTTGGTTTTGGTTGGTTAGTTTCAGTTTGCTTAGTTTGGGGTTTTGCCTTTTTTTTTTTTTTTTTTCCCCCACATAAAGAATTGCAGTCCCCAACCTGGGATTTTAAGTGGCAAATCCATGGATTCACTGCCATGGACTATTGCATTTAGTTGCCTAAGCCTGCTGATCAGTTTACTTTGAGAACTTCAGGTATATATGGGACCAGGGTCATTTCCTTTAAAGATTGGGTTTCCATGTAACTAGCTGAGAATGAGTCACCTTTTTCAAAGTATTCAGCATCGCAACTATGCCTATTTTTCCAGGTGTATTTATTAATTAAAATAAAACAACACAAATCAAAGCACTTCCCGCAAGAGAAGCAAAACATTATTAAAAATCCCCAAAAAAGTAGAAAAACTATAATCTATAAGCTCAGTTGAAACAAAATATGGATTTTAAAAAACAGATGTACAAAAATTGCTAATTCATTGAGCAGTATTTAGCAAACATTTCATACTACAGATTCAGGAAAATAAACACCAATGTTCAGATAAAGATGTTTAAAAATTACTTGATATATTCAAAATGATCAAGTAAGATGTGTCACAACCTGTGGGATGAAAGATAGAGATGAATCCTTCCCTCCACTCAGCATTGGTGAGACCATGAACTGGAATAGAGGAGATTCCTCATGACCAGCAGGAATAACTTTCTTACGCTGTCCAAGTACTGGCAGAGGTTGCCAAGAATAGCAGATGAATCTTCCACTTTGGTGATATTCAAAAGCCATCTGGACGTTGCCCTGGACAATGCTTGAGCATGGAGGTCAGAACCATTGGTGTGCAGAGGTTCTTCTAACCTCAGCCTGTCTGTGATTCTGTGAAACAACAATCCACTGTACACACACTTAGGGATTGAGTTCTACTGTTTTATTTTGCTTCCTATAAATAAGTTACTAATCCTGAGAAATATTTCTGAGAAACAACAAATATTCTTCGCTTGTTCCTGGCTCTGGAGGACAATTAGTTTGCAACAGTTTAAGATCTGCTTCCAGGTTTTCTTCAATACATAGTCTTCATACCTTATCTGTACTTCTGACCTCTCCAAATTTCACTTTTTAGTCACTCCCTGAATACTGCAAATTGCGGTGATAACCTGGTAACAATTCCTCAGTAATGGTTGATTCTAATGTAACTGTACACTTTACAGATATTAAAATTTTGCCTAAAAGATTTTCTTTCTTGATTCTGTTTGAAACAGAAAGACAACATTTGGTCTCTTGAGTTAACTGTTGACATTTTTTCCTGAGCCTCTCAGTTTAAATAGTCTTTAATTATTGGTTAATTATTCTGTAAGTAATCTGGTTTACATTTGTATATTCAATAGCCAGAAATATTTCAGCAACCTGAGGTGAGATCTTTGTACATGAATTTTAAAGACAGATATTAAAGCAACTTACACAGAATAATGCTGAACTCAGCATCATTTAGAATGGCTTTAAGAGAAATTATTTCCCTTTAAAAAATTTTTTGAGTCTGATTCTTCTGGAGCTGTTAAATAGCCTCTACAACCAATAATTTAAACATTATGGCTTACTTCTTGCTTGTGTGATTTTTTTTGGCCCCTGTGTTCATCTCCTTTCTTCATGCCAGCACTAACAGAGTTTCACAGGATGTGCAGATCTGCACTGGAATAACATCAATCAGATGTCACGCCTCAGCATTTCAGCCACCCAAATTCAGCAATACTTTCCCTGAAGCACAACTGGATGAATATGTTCCAGTTCTGTTTTGATTATCTGCTCCTTCCTGGACCCCTGCAATTTCTTTCTTCTGAAATAATAAAGATGAGACAATGACTGGGGCAGATCTGGGATGTGATGGAAAACATCTTCTAAGTGCTTTGGTGGTAAGTGTTACTCACAGCTCAGAGCCTGGCAGAGCTGCAAGATTTGAGGTTAGGAATGGAAGTGTCCTCTCTGTCAGATTGTTATGAGAATGGGAATAGTGAGCTTTCACTTCAGTATATTTTTTTTCCTGGTGAGAATATTTAGTCATATACCCCCCAGACAATTTCCAATTGAAAGACTTCTCTAGAACTGGCAACCAGCTTGATGATTTCTGTGATCTGTCTGAAAACCTGTATAGTTGCCTGAAAACATGCTAGATAATGTGTTAGATCAGACTTTGAAGTAAATAAAAGCACAATTTGTCAAAATTTATGTAGGAGACACTACCTTACACTGTGCGAGACATTTCAGATAAAGGTTGCTTCCTTCATTCCTTCTCCCCTTCCTTCTCTTAAGTATTTTAGAATAATCTAAAGAAATTTTTAGAGTAGCAAAGAAATTTCTATTTAGGATCTCTGGAGATAGTTCTTCCTCATTCAAAGGAGAGGAAATTTTAAAAGTCAGAAACTTCAGTCAGCTGGGTTTCTCCGACAATCTTTTTTTGAAAAATACCTCAAATTTTTCTAGAAGGAATATTTCTAGACAAATCAATAGTAACTCTACATCCTGAGACAAAAGATTAATAAACCCTCCACACAGTAACTTAATAAAAAGTAAAGTCTCAACAACAACTTCTAGACTATTTATGAATGTACAAAAGAAATTAATGGCTGAGCAAGGAAGAGACAAAATTTCTAAAAAAGACCTGATGTCAGAAATACTGAAATATTAGTGGCTAGAAGGAAAAGGGGAGAAACATACACTTGGCAGAATTAATTCCCATTAAAAAATTATATGCATCTTCTGACATGACATAGAAAAAGTTGTGGCTATAGGTGTGTACTCAAATATGAGGTTAGCAGACCGTGGGAATACACTTAGTCCTTACAATGGGCACTCACTACCAATTTTCTTATTCACTCAGAACATTATCCTGATGCAATGTGTAAGAAAAGAAATAGTTTGCTGTTTATAGAAGTGACAAAGATGTAGGGAAGGTTCCTGAAAAGAAATATTTGTAGTTATAGATAAGCATCTTACTTTTTCCTTTACTCCCTCACTTAGTATGTAAACGTGTAGATACACATTAATCTGGGTTTTCCTGAAGAGGAACATGAGATGGTAATTGCATGAGCATATTTGAGCATGAATAAAGACAGGCATTTCTCACAGAAACAGAATAAAAAAGACAATAAAAATTTCCAGATCTAATTTTTCTTTTCAGCTGCAGAGACAGCTTGCTGCAAACCAAAACAAACCCCTGAACAAACACTGATCCTTCTACCAATAAACAAGTGTGTCTGAAATGGTGAAGAGCTTGCATTCTCAGCATGGCAGGAGTTGCAATACCTGATTCCATAAGTAGCTTTTTTGGTCTGAAGTAGGAGAAAGGCTAACATGTAAGCACAGCATAACTGGTCCTTGGGAATACATCTTTATCCATATGTAAATTCTATGACAGCTATAAATTGAAGTCAGTGAGGTCACAGTGGTTACAACTGAGGGAATAAATTAGATATTAACTCAGTATTTCTATTTGTTAGGACAATGATGAAATGGTTCTACTGTAGCTCATTATTTAATAGTGTTTAAAAATTCTTTACATATATTTTCCTAGACTAAGCTTAATGTATCAAAATATTTTTTCTCTGTTTGTTATGAAAGTTGATCTAATACAGTGCATATTCTTTGGCACTAGATTTTCAATAAACTTCAATTCAACTCTGAGAATACTAAATGGATTGAAGGAATTAGCATATCTATTTGAAATAGTATTATGGAGAAGGAAAAACCCAGGACATTTGATTTTCAATAAAACTTCTGGTAAAATTTGAATTTGCATTCACTGATCCCTGGCTTTTTGAAAATATGAAAAACCAATTTAAAAATATGAAGCTGGAGTTGAAATTGAGAGAGAGGGAGTGAAATAGCAAGAAAACTCTGGTCATTATGATAAACATTATAAACAAACTCCCATAAATAGAATCCCCATATCTAAAATTAAATATATCACATATATTGGGATTAAAAGGAGTAATTGGTTTATTCTGGGCTGATTGGTGTACACAAGTCAGAGATACGTACTTTGGATCTCTTATTCTCATTGCTGACTGCAGACAATGTAACTGTTATCCAGGGCCCAGTGTTTTCAAATGAGATTTAGTATTCCTTCTCCATTAGATTGCTATAGAGGAGGGAAAAAAATTGTAAAAAGAATTTTTTTGTGTGTGAAAATGAAAAAAAAAGTTACCATTTGGAAATGTATGTTACAAGAGACTTATAGGGGTTCTATAAATGTAAAAGACAGACCATGTCTATGACGTTGGTGATCCTTCATTATCACAACTTCTGGGCCAACTGCTTTTATAAGGAAACACACCAAGTGAAATAAACACAAATAATATTCTGCCACTTCTCTGTATGGCAAAATAATCTTTGGGACATAACTTTGAATCCAAGTGTGGGAGGAGCTATTAGATTACACAGTATATGGCCATTTTTGCTTGTTTTGGTTTCTCGTTTGTTTGTTTGTATTGTTTTGTTTTGGGGGTTTTTTGCCTTTTTTTTTTTTAATACAGTAGAGTAAGAATACATCACAGATATTTGAATCTAAACTGAAGCAGCCAGGAGTATTCCAGTCCATATTTTACCTGCTATGCCTACAGTCTAATTTCTGACTTTTTTTTCAGAGAGACTGTGATGGTATAAATTGCTTTTTACCATGGCCTGCCTGGCTGCAGCATGAGACTATCTAGCCTATGTTAACAAAGACCAGAGTGGGGTAAATAATAGGCAGTTGTTTGGTTTTATTCACTGTCTTTTTGTTGGACAGTAGAGATAACTGATCATAGTAACTGCAAAAGAGCTACTCACTGTAAAAATGGCAATCAAGGCTACTGATCCTGCTGGGATGACAATTATATTGAAAAAAATCTCACGTTTATTTGTTTGAAAATGATTTAAAATACTTGAAAACTATTGTTTGTTTGTTTTTTTAGTATAGATTCTTAAGTATTGCTTTGGATCAGGACCCAGATATTTAGCAACTGGGGTGAGCCCATTAGGGTCAAGAACTAGCTGTCAAAGATGCCTGATCTTGAAAATTTGTACTCTAAACGCAACGCTTCTCGTGAATGGACATGTTCCAACTGGGAGCTTGTTTGTAGCTATTGTTTGTAGCAATCGGTCTGATTGTTTGCAGCTATTCCAGAACTGTAATCCTGACTCTGTTGCTGGCAGTGCATTTGGCCTTGGATACCTCCCAGCTCTGTGCCTCAGTTTTCCTGCCTGTAAGATCTGGAGAACAATGACTGACTCTGAGACCTAATTAGCTGCTCGTATAGCATGGAGAACATGTGAAGTGCTACAATGTTACTAGTTTGACTGCCTAAGGACTATTTTAAAGAACAGATTAGTGAAATCAAAAGTGCTTTTGTTCCATGTATTTATCTGTACTTGTTCCTCTACATGACCTGAAAGGGATTAACAGCTATTCCTAGGTTAATTGGCCTACATGGCATCTCTTCTCTTGAGTCTGGAAGGGATATGCTGGCTGCAAATCCAAATCCCCAGATGCATTTTAGCAATATGGTAAGTGAATCAGCTGGTTTTTATTAGTTTTTCGAGAAGTATGATGGATTTTAGTCTTCTAGAATGGCCTAAATCAAATGACAGCTGCTTTTGCATGATTTCTCTGCAGATGCCATTTTAATTACTAATATCAGTTTTACATGTACCTCCTACAAGCTAATACTTAATTCTTCAGCTGCAGATTTTCAAATATTTCAGATACCACCTGAGCTTAAGCACTTGTGTGGAAGATTAAAAATAATAATGAAGAAGGTCCTACAAATCAGAATGTCATTCTTCAAACTCGTTTGAGGGTGGCAACACTTCTGTCTGTTGGACAGACAAGAGCAGCTGTTATCAATTACTTTAATATCAGGTCACTTCACAATGCCATCCAAAATAAACCAATATTCATTGATCGTAATTTTTGAGCAAATATAGTGTCCTTATAAGAGCTTTCAACAACAAAAACAGCATTGGAGAAAAAAATTGGTTTCAAGGGAAGTTAGACTCCTGACTGCTTTTAAATAGCTGAACTCTGGTCTCATTTTTTAGTGATTCAGTCAAAATTATCATGTCAGTATGCCATATTGCTAAGAGCTGCCAAACATCAGATGCACTGGGGCCTGAAATCACATTGTTTCCAGACCTGTGAAGCTGCCATTCAAACATAAATCTGTAAAACTTGTGATGAAGAAAATGTGAGGCATACATTGTCTATGAGCAAATATATAGTATTTCAAAGGTTGAAATCTTGGAGAAAGCAGCAGACTACTAAGACAAGATTTAGTACTTACAAGATATAGCAGAATGAATCATGCAAAATTCATTTTAAATTAAGTATTTATGAATGGAAACAGCTGTAACCTTGATAAAACTAAGTGTTTCTGGACTGCTGAAGGATAATATAGAACTTGTTCAAAGAAGGGCCACAAAGCTGGTGAAGGGTCTGAAACCCAAGTCCTATGAGGAGCAGCTGAAGGAGCTGGGCTTGTTTAACCTGGAGAAGAGAAGGCTCAGGGGTAACCTTACTGCTCTCTACAACTGCCTGAAAAGATGTAGCCAGGTGGGGATTGTCCTTTTGTTCCAGGTAACCGGCGATGGGATGAGAGGACGCAGTCTTAAGCTGTGCCAGGGAAGGTTTACGTTGGACCTTAGAAATAAACTCTTCATAGAAGGGGTAATTGGACATTGGAATGGACTGTCCAGGCATATGGTGGGGTTAATGTCCCTGGCGGTGTTTAAGGAAAGACTGGGTGTGGCACTCAGTGCCATGGTCTGATTGACATGGTGGTGTTTGGTCATGGGTTGGACCCAATGATGTCGAGGTCTTTTTCAACTTAATTAACATAAGAAACCCTAAAACATAACTATTCACCATTAAGAAAAAAGACTCTGCTTATGTGTCTACTGAATTTTTCAAGTAATCTTCATATAGAGGGAGGTGGGTGATTTTACCACCTCATTTTGTTTCACTTCTATATCGAAACAGCAGTAGCTCTATTGAGTAGTTTAACCCCTGCAGTTGTTTCAGTCTTTGCTTCATATTTAGATCTTAGTTTATGTTTTCCTTACCCCTGGGAACATTATTATACATGTCATTCAGGAAAGATGGAACAAGGACTTCTGAAAACATACACAGATCCATGTATTACTTTGAAAGACTAAATAAAGAAGATGCACCCACAGTTGAGAAATTCAGGGTATTCCTTAGTGTGTTAATACAACAAACTTATAAGCTACCTGTGAAGAAAGCAAGCATTCAATAGCACTCTAGTGTCAGTGATGTTAATAATTATACTAATAATTCTAATATTGGTACTAATACTACACTCTCGTGTCAGTGATGTTAATAATTATACTAATAATTCTCATACTGGTACTAATACTACTATTAATAATAACAACATTGCTGCTGTCAGTGTTAGAGTACTCCTGAGTTGGTATGTGAGAGATGGGGAAAGAAAAGGCATGACACATGGCTGTTTAATATGTTAGTTTGTCTTTTACTGTAGTTAAACTGATTTGTTTTCTTTTTGACTAGCATTACCTACAGCAAATTTCAGGAAAGACCTGTATAGAAAAGAGATGGAAAACACAGGTTAGACATAAAGATCCAGCGGAAGGACAGAATAGAAATAGAATTACTGCCGCGGGTAAAAAGCGTGGGTTACTGGAAGCCTTCGGCAGCAATCACGTGACCTGAGAGAAGCAATTCAAGCCTCCCACAGTCCGCTCGGGTCGCAGCTGCCTTCTTCTTCCCTGCTGGTGTTTGCAGGAACTCACGCACGCGGTTTAATTGAGGCAGTAAAAGTCCAGAGATGAGGAAGGGTTCTTTTCCGCTTGAGTCCAGATGATTTTATTACTGAAGTCGCAGACAGGGAGCAGATGAAAGACAGGGAGGGCTGGCATGAGCTAGCCGATAAATCAGGGAAGCAAGGGGAAGGCAGTCGGGAGAGAGCCAATCTCTGCGGAAAACTGGAATGACTGACAGGGGCGTTGGCCAGCCATGCGGCTCTCCGCACACAGCAGAGCAACCAATGGGCTGCCCTTTCGGGCGGGGACCGCTCTCCCACCGTGGCCAGGGAGCCCCTGTGGCGGCCCAGGCTGTGCCACCCCCGGCTGCATCTGCGGGGGGCGGAGGGGGAAGGGCCCAGCCCCCACAGCGCCAGCATGGTGGGACCGGGCTGGGCTGTTGGCTACCCCCAGAGGCACTGCAACAAATTACCTTATAGCAAGAAGCAGAGAGAACATCTGCATCACACTTGTATTCAAGTCTATTCACACACACATTCAAAACCATTTGATTGCTATAATCCTGGGCTAAATAACAAGGAAAGTTTTCTTTTCTTCCATGTGCAGGGTTTGCTGTAGGAAAGCGTTGATTTGCTTTTAAAATGCTTTTAGAAAACAGTAAGAAAATAACAGGAAAAAAGCCATATTGCTTTTTAACATTAATTCATGCTTTTACAATTCTTCAGGTGCATTTTTCTTCTTTACACTTTATAGTATAAACAGAGAATGAGAATTAGCTCTCTATTTACCTGCATACACCTGACCACTTTTCATTGGGACATATATGCATATAGTCTTAGTTGACTAACGAGCTTTATAAGTCAAGATTATAAGAGCTAAAATGTATAAGACATTCAGTGATAAGAAGTGAGAAGATAGTAGTCTACCAGGTGTATACACCCATTTAGGGACTTCTATTCTTTCATTTTCTGAGAGAGAGAGAAGAAAAACCATCCAAATAATATCAGGAGCAACATCAGCTTGAAAGCCTGAGAGCAATGTGATGAACTCATACAGTGAAATATTAAATACAAAGAATCCCCCAGCTGATATTTCCAGTCTGGTTGATCATAAATTATTTTATTATGTTGGTTGGCATGTGACTTATCACAACATCCCAACATGATCCACTGGAAATAGCTCACTGCAGTATAATCTATCAAACATGTAGAAGCACAGGAGGAAACTGATACATCTCACCCTAATGAAATACAGATTTTGTCTATCCATTTTGTTAATTAGCCAAGTACCTCCGATCTAATTATGAAGCTATCTTTAATATGCTTGCTTCACCCTGCACATCATGGGCATACCATGGTAATTATGCTACATAAAGCTAAATAGAAGTTATGTCCTCTGATGTTTGACTGCAGAATCTTTAATTCTGTGTTTGGGGATATTTTAATTTCTGGAGTAATTTTATAAAAAAAATTACCTAAATCAATTTTCCTTTCTCATCCTTACTTTAGCTTTTGAAACTACATTATGAATGTTTGATGATAAAGTATATTTCGTCTAATGTAAAACATTTTCTAAACCTACATTTAACCACATGGTTGACAAGTCAGTCTTTCCTATCATCTAAACTGCCTCACCCCACGAAGAAATAGTCCTTGTTAACAATCTCCTTAATTAAGGAAATGGGGGAAAACTGTTTTGTTTCTTCAATACTTAGAACCTACAGTCTAGAGGTCAGTTCTGGGAGATGTTTGCAGTCTGGTAGCACTGTCTGTAGGTAGTGCAGTGCTCTGCTGTATGCAGGGACCTTTTGACTGCTGAATGGGCTTGGGGTAGAATACAATGAAAAATACTTAAAAGCAGCCTAGACAGATGTTTGTTAAAACACTTTTAACCTTAATAGTGCTGTATCTACATGTAGGGACAAGAAAAGTGCTGACTACCATCCCTGTTTCTGGAAGGGAAACTGGGCATACAGGCAGGGATGCAACAGTATTATGGCAGGATAGACAGCTGGATATCAAGGCAAGGGTCATTTTGGGTGTGTAGCCAGTATGATCTCCTGTGCTATGTCCCTTTGAACCCAAATTTCTCTTGGTCTTGTACAACACACTGTGAAAAGAGGGCAATGAAGAGATGGTTGTTACTTTGGGAACTAGAAAGAAAAGCCCTCTTTTTTATTACCTGGTTTGTGAAACGGTGGGAGCTATGTTACATTTTAAAACTCAGTATCAATGAGGTAGACCTGGCATGACGTCTGATAGGGAAGATTTGGGGGTGGGAAGCAGGACGGAACAGGGAGAAAGTATAGTGTGAACATTTCTCTGAAAATTCTCTGTAGGGAAATGACAAACTGATTCAAAGTTTGAATGCCTAGGGAACATTTGACTGAAAAAACTTCAAAAAGTCAAGATAATATAATAGCACTATTACATCTGAGAACTTGAAAGGAGAGGCAACAGCAGAAGTCAAATCTCATGTTCAGAGCTGTAGTGAAATAACACTACAAGCTGTAGTGAAGTAACACTCCCCTTGTCTCACACTGGAGAATGAGAACCTAATTTCTCCTCGTAGTAGAAGCAAAATGTATTTACAAAAGTGTCTATTGACTCCATAAATTCTCTTGCCTATTTATACTTCATTTAAAAAAAAAAAAAAAGACAGTGTGTCCTAATTTAAAAGGATATTTTTTCTGCCAGAACCGTAAGATGATGAGCTATTAAATGAAGAACAAAGAAATAGTAATACAGTATATTAAATACAAGTGAGACAGCTATCACATTTCAATACTTGAAAACATGCCCACCTTTTCTCACACTCATACTTAAATAGCAATTTTGCCATAATTGTTCTACTACTACATGTAAATTGCTAGTGTCTGACAAATTATAATCTATGTGTTCATACATTTATGATAACAGCTATTAGGCAAAATTAATAAGAAGTCAGTTATTAGTACCCACAGGATTTGATTGTTATTTTCAAGGAAGAAGCTGCAAATTTAGTTTCCTGCATTGTTCCTTGATCAATTAATTCTGTTTCAGTTCAAGTGAATGTATTTTCGTACGTAAGTGGCCATATCTAATTTAAGAGTTGTCTTTCAAAGCTAATGCATGCATGCATACAAATGGAGTAAGGGAAAGAGAGAATGGCATGCATATTCCACTAGATACTGTACTTTCACTGAAAAAACTCTTTGAATTGGAATGTCAGCTGTAGCACAGGGTTTGTATGAGATTATTGCGGTTCATGCCTCCCCTTAACTAGACAATGGGTACCTTATCTGTTGATTTCTAAATTGAATTTTGATGGAACTATGAATTCACTTCAAATTCTTTGTTCTTGTGTCCTTTTTCCTCAGGACTGAACTTTACAGTAGGGGATAAATCTGTCTTGGACCAGACACAGAGCTCAGTGATGTCAGTGAGATGTTAGAAGCCAAGACAGAACTCATTGTTGGACAGTGGAGTGGGAAATGAGTTCTTGAGCTGAACAGTCTAATTCATGATCACTCTGAACAAATATATCAGAGTCCTTCTTTACATAATTGTTGTTAAATTCTGGTTTATAAGAAAGTATTTTGGCCTTGCCATTATATCTTCTCTTTTTACCTACAATCACCCTGGCTGACTGCTTTTTAATTTCACTGCCTAGCATTTAGAAAGACTTTCCTAGTACATGAACAGTTTATACTGCAGCCAAAGCAAAGGTCTATTGCACCCACAAAAACAGAACTACACTAAGAAGGATTTAGTCAATATTAGGTTGTTTTAAACTTAGACATAAGAGCAGTAAAAAATAGTAGGTGTAAAAACATTTTTGCACCCTGTAGCCCTGTAAAAACTGTAGTGCTTCTGAGAATAAGCTTCAGGCCTTCAGCTAACAGTGCACAGGCAAACTCTGCAAGGCCCCAGTTGTGGTCTGTTTGGAGCATTACCAATTTTCTGTGAGAATTTGAGATGTGAACTGGAACTTGTTAAATGGCGTCTCTTGCTAGGATGTACAGTTTTGAAAGCATGGAGTATTTAAGTGTTCGAAATATGGACATATCTTGAAAGCAAAGGCTTCAAAGCTATAAGCAACCTGCTCATGGACAATTACTGCTTATTCTGAGGAAATGAGAAGCCACTGGACAGGGAAGAAAGAGCCAGGCAGTGGGACAAGGAACTTGCCACAGCATCTGCCCTGAGCATCCCACAGGACCTCTGCCATCTTCAGAGGCCCAGGACTCAGACATGTTTAGAAACTCAGATATTTTACAAAAGGGAAAAAATCCCAAAGATTTTTTCCCACATCAGTGTAGCCTATGGAAGAGTTCTGGTGCCAAGGGTATGGGACCAGGACTGCAGTAGCGTGTGCTCACAGTAGCTATTGCACATGGCTGATAAGGACTGACTGCTTTCAATGTGTAGTGAAAACAACTTAAAATGAGTAGGGACTAAGCATTAGTATAAAGGGTGTTGACGAATGTCAATCTAGTTAAGTTTTTTTTTAGTTCAAACTGACCAGGCTTATCTGTCTTATAAACATCACAATGATATTTAGGTATCTGATACATTCTTGTACATATATTCAGTTGCTGCCATATCAGTTTGTTTATTAAAATTATTCTATTCAGTGGTTTTATCCCCACATGCTGTACTTTTAGAACTGATGTCTGCAAGATTTTACTTCATATCTGACCACAGTCTTCATATTGCAAAGATAAACAAGCCAAATCTCATTTCCTTTTTATGTTAGAGCTACAGGCAAATATCAAGGAATCTGAATAAGCCCTGGTCCGGTGTTAAGCAAACTGAACAGGACATGAGAAACTATGACATGAGAAATTGGCAGGCATGACAGATAAGCAATGTGAGAAGATGCCAAAAGTTACAGTTAGCACTGTGGGGATTGTCAGGGACACCTGGGTCTCAGAGGTGGATAATGGGGAGGTAAGGGAGACCTGAAGCTGAACATCACAGCCATTGCAGATCTTTTGGGGAGAACAGGTTTTCAGGGTGAGCAGCACTTAGGCAGCCTTGTTAGTTGAGCATGTAATGCTGAGGTTACCGAGGTAGCAGACTAAGAAAAAACAAATTTGGCTATGGATATAGCAAGACTGAGAAGTGGAGAAAATAATTATCAGTAGTTATTTGGGACAGTGCTGGAGTTCAGAAATGAGGGCAAAGGGGAGGGTAAAGTAATGGGGAAAAGGGCAAAAAGGTACATAAATTATGTGTTTGGGGATGTCCAGGGATGTCTCTTGTGCTTCACTGCAGCTGGAAGAGGACAATAAAGGAAAGTTGTTCCAACCATAACACATGGACTGATTCTGCTGCCATGATCAGGAGGAACTGGGTTCAATGGAGTGAGGTACTTTCCCTTGCTATCAAGGAAAAACCCAGGACACATGGATTGAGCAACCTGATTTCATGCCGTCAGTGCCTGTTGCAGGCCTGAAAACACAAACATCCTCCTAAAAACTTTTTGACATTTTTGGTCTTGTCTGCTTTGATAGTTGTCTAATATCAGAATTTTGCTAAGTATTCCTCACTGAAATTCATGTTTCCTGGATATGGTAATCTGACTTAAACATGGCACTCTAGACATTTTTTTACAATGATAATTTATACTTTTCTTTTCCCATTGTACCTACTTGAATTTGTTTTAAGTACAGACATAAGATGTTTGACTTTTTAACCAGTATCTCAGCAAACACTAGAAACTCAAGGGTATATTAAAATATAACATATGGTGATCTTCTGACATCCATTACCAAGTTAACACTTAAGATCCTGTTTCTGCAATAGCACAAAATCTCTTCCAGATATAGAATTATTCAAGAGTTAAGTAATTCTAAAATTTCTCAAAAATCAAGGTACTATAAACTCATCTAGGCTTTTTCACAACAAAAATTGTTAAAATAAGAGTAAAGCATGGAAAGAAGGGGAAATAGCTAAATTATCCTCTAGCTATGTTTCAATTAACGATAATAAAGAAGTCTTAAGATGTTGCAATTTGGACACAAAAAAAAGACGCAGACACGCGTTGAAGAGAGAGAGCCAAACTGCCGGCCAAAACTGTGGGTGGAGACCCCGCACTTTATTTTTATATCCTTCTGAAACCACAGTGGATTAGAGGGGGAAATTGCCACTCCTCCATCACACTGGTCAAAGGAAATATCCATCAAATATCTCCGCCCAGGAGAAAGGAATGCAAACAATAGAACACAGTTAGAAAAACATGGCTTTACAGAGAATACGTGAGAAACTGTTACAGAAGAATGAAAACATCGAAGAACTGCAAAACTCAGGGCAACATTAAGAGAATAAAATTCTTCCTTTGAAGGACAAGGAGCGTGAGTGTACATTGCCCTTGAGAAGGTCCTTATTTAAGATCTGGTCATATCGATCTTTCAACAGAATGCTGGAGCAGTAAGTATACTAAAAGATGAAGAAAGTTAACACATATTTACAGCTAGTGAACTGTATGATAGACTTATTTCAATCTCCAGAACATTTTGTGGTAAAACTTGTGGTGAACCCTAAATGGTTGTTCATACTACGTCACAAACAAAAAGCATATATGCTGCCTCCTCAGAGCACTCACTATATCACTTGATTTATCATGAAAACACCAGCTGGTGAATTTGTGACTCAGACACAAAATTCAAAATTTGTTTACTCTCATTCCAAACTTGAACTTTTAACTGTATTGCTTGTTTGTTATTAACACAATCTAAACCCCCACAGCCCCGACATTTGCTGAATAGGTCAGATTCTCTCTGGTTAATTAGTCATCCTTCAATGAAACATACTGAAGTTTTTCAGTGATAGCATACAAAACTAAGTTGCTTTTGTAATTGTACATCAGCTTGCTCCAGATTTAATGTAAGACAAAGAAGAATCTTTTGGCATATGGGGAACACTTTTTCACCTAAATAATTAATATTTGATATCCTCTTGGGTTAAGAGAGCTTTTTATGGGATGAAATATAAAATGTTTGTAAAGGTCTGTGAAGATCAAGGCTTAGCACTAGTAAAAAAAGATTTTTATTAGTTGTTTCATAAAAAATATGTTTTCCCATGTACCTAAGACACATTTTTTCTGTATATTATGCTGTGACCCTTCCAAAGCTTAAGAATCAGACAGTGAACTGGAGTCTTTGCGTAATCTTAGGTATACATACTATCTCTTCCCAAATGACTTTCCTCAATATTAACCTTTAATTTTAATTAAATAAAACATGTTTGTATTTTAAAGTCCTTAGTTAAGAAAGTGTATTAGTTATTCTGTGCTGTAATCAGTATACCTCCATATCTCCTCAACAGTTTACCCTGCATATACAAATTAAACTTCTGCTGCCTTTTAAAATCAACAAAGCAGATTTCCTACCTCTGTGTCCTTTTTTTCCCCCCCCACAACTCAGACATGAATCAACACCTCAGGGTAAATAGTATAAATCAAAGAGAAAGCCACTAGTAACTTGTTTTCCAGTACACATCCCTGCAAATTCCATAAGTACTTGGTAAAACAGCTGTAATAGCAAATTTTTTTTCTTAAATATCCAACATGTCCGATTGCTTTTCCATTGAGACAAAGTTTAGGGAATTGGTCTTCCCACTGAAGCACCCACCGAGCCTACCTCCCCTTGCTTGAAAAGCTTGCCCTTTTTTTTTCATGTGCCCTTCTGGTCCCATGGTATAGTTTGATGCTGACTTCCTTCTATAGAAACAGGAACAGGGCTAAATGTGGTCAGCATTGTTCTGGTTTCTAGAAATCTTTACCTCCTCCATTACAGGACATAATAAAAGGATTCTGAAAATTTCTAATTCTAGAGTAGCTGTAATGTTTCCTTAAATTAATAGAGATTTTGAGGTGGTGATTGTTTGTCAGTTTAAGTGGCTATGGCCTCATTAGAATATAATGAATTTTCAAGGTTAGTACTGTATCATGTAGGTAGTAATAATAAATAATTTCCTTGCCAGCAGGGAGTCAATGAATATTTTGGGACTCCATCTGCAGACTATTTGGCTAACAGGAATGCACTCTACATATACTTTGCTATTGATGTGCCTGTAAAACTCCTGTTAATTATAATGGGGATTTATAAATGGACATCAAAGGACAGTTTGTGAGCTCTCTGAAGCCCTGATCCTGAAAGGCTAATAAATGTGTTTAATTTTGCACACTGTTAGCAGTACTGTTGAAATCAATGCAATTTAATATTAGCTGCATGCTGAGTGTTTGTAGGATTGGGGACTGGTAGTGGTTTTATACAGAATTTGCTTAACTGCCTCCACTAAGTTTCTTGTTGGGATTTGCATTAATGTTACAGTCAGAAAATTATGATCTGAAGGGGACATGCAATCCTAATTCTAAATAGATTCAAGATCACTGCAGAGCTTTACATTGAAGAAAAGACTTTTGGATGGCAGAGCTGTTTTAAAGGGTAATTGGGCAATGTATACCACAAATTTAAGTTATGCAAAAATAGAATCACTTACAAAACTTACTATGGCTTTACAAAAAGGTCACAAAAACATTAAGTTAAAACACCTTGGTTCTTTCTTTTCAAAGGTATTATCCAAAACTCTTTCTTTAAATTGAAATTTCATCCTAAGATTTAGTAAATATTATCCTGTGAAATGCATTGTGTTACAATTTCTTACACAAGACAATTTCAGCACAACTTACTTAGTCAGCAGAGTCAATAAAAAAAACAGAACTGACCTTTTTTTAGTATGACCACTGCTTCCTATGTGTTTCTGTAACAGTTTAAGCAGAAGCTGTTAAATAAGTACCTGTATCAGAGAGCATTGGGGGTAGCAATAGGGAAACTTTGTTATTTAAAAGCCCCAAGCCAATGTCTACATGAAAAAGATAAAGTTCTAGACAACTAAAGCAATAACAGGAAGGAAAAATAAAAATTAATGAAAGAAAACATGGGATTGAGCAGAAGTATTTCTCTGCTTCTCATGTTTTAAAATCAGAAACTTAAAAAAATTAAACCTCTCATCATAAAATGTGTGCAGGAAAAATCTAAGTGAGCTTCAATTTCTCAAACAGTGGAGGCAAGGTGTCCCTTTGTCCTTGCTCAGTTAGTGCATCCCTCTGCTATTTGTCTTTGTCAGACCTATGCATTTGAGTACCTGCACTCCAAAGTCCCAGTTTGGGCTGTGCTCCTGTGCTAAATGGATGCGCTGTAGGATATTGACTACTGCGAGTTTGACAAGGCTGCCCTTTTGACAAGGTGAAAGAGGTTGTTATATTCACCTCTGGGATGCAGCCAATATAAATCTCATTCTTAAGGAGACACTGTGTTCAGAAGCTGAGCCACAAGTCTAACACCCTCCTGGATACTGCCTAGACAACACAGATTTTAAAAATTATTACAATGTAGTCAGGGCCACCCAAATATGATAGGAAACAATCAATACTGTTTATTGCTCCCTGTGGTATAACATCTGTATCTAGGACAAATACAGGAGCTGTACCTTGGGGCTTTCTGTGACAAACAGAGTTGCTGTTTGAGGGGAAATGCGTGAATGCCAGAATGTCAGCCCATCCACAGAGGAGATGAAAACATATGCAAATGAGCAAACTTCCACAAACCAGTGCATTTCTTAATCTTCTTCATCTGTCCCACCCCTTTTTATGGTTAAATGAGTTATTGCAGCCCTAAAGCTGTAGAAATCCTAGCACAGTTGCCACTAGAGACTAGGGCTGAATCCCAATGAGTAGAAAGCACTGATTAAGTGACAGAACAGTCTTTTCCATTCCAGTAACTCCAGTGGTCAGGCATTGTGAGAGCAAGGACTTTGAATGTCATTGAGCTAAAGGAGCTTTCATACTCATTACCATTCTTTGCATATTCAGCCACAAGGTGGGCCCTGGGCTTCATGGCCTCTTTAATGATCTCTTCAGGCTGAACAAAATTAGGACAATCTCACAAAAGAATCCCATATGGCACCCAGAAACCTAGCCCACTTTTACAGACCACAGACAACTGAGGATCAACTGTTATAAGGAAGTAATTTTGACGCCCAAATGACAAAGCTGGCTCAAACACAGCAAAACATATATTATCACTGCAGAAGCTTTACATTGCAAAAAGCTCAGAACATAGATAAGTAACTGCTTACATAGCCATGGATCCTCTGAAATATTTGCAAAACAAATACTAATTTTTAAGGAGTTTCTTTGCCTACCTGTTATTTACTATTTAGTATTTTTCTGCATGAGATAAAAAGTAATCCAAACCACCTATGAAAGTGCATAAATTGTCATCTGAATCATACATCTCCCACTTGAAAACTGATTGTTTTTGAGAGAGGCTATAAGCCTGTGGTTCCATGGCCTAAAATCTAAAATATGTATTTATTATCAGAGATGCCTATTATCTTGTCTTTGTAGTTATTTTTTTTATGTGGCTATTTTTGGCAAATTGTGGCACATAATCTATTTGTTATATCTCTATATTAAGTCTAAATAATCACTACATAAAAATTGGCTGAATTATATTCTGAAGCAAAGGTAGGTTTCCCAAAGAACTGATCTTTATGACACCTAATATAATCTACACCACAAAATAGGATGTAGTCTCCAATGAAGCAAAAGTCCTTGAGTTTGGCCCTACTGAAAACACGTCAGATGAATTCCAAAAATTCTTTTTAACCCAAATTATCCTTTCTTAAGTAATTGACTGCAATTTTTTCTGCTAACAGTTTCTTACATACCTCTCCCTTGTTTTACAGGTACATCTGAACTGGAAGCCTGCTGTTGGCACTCTGCAGAGCAATGAATTGATGGTTGTGTGGTGCAGGATGCTCACTAACTGTACATTTGTCAGATGTAGGAACGCATATCCTTACCTTTCTATCAATCCCTAATAATTTTATTTTTCAGATCCTTTCCTGTTTATTTCCTTCCTATTTCATGTGCACATCTGTCTTAACCTGCATCTCCAATCTTTTCGCATGCATAGGCATTGACAGTCGCTTGTAAAATGCACGTATATTTTAAATGTCCTCTATCTTTCTGCCTGTTTTGCAACTGCCTTCCCAAATGGCTCTATGCAGGCTGCTGTCAGAACATCTTTCCTCACATTATTTAGTATTCAATTCACTGCTTGTTGGCTTAATCCTCTTCACTCTCTTCTATTATAAAGGGGATTAAGCATTTCTAAAAATAAAAATAAATGTTGAAAAGTTTGAAAAGGTGATGCAAGTAACTGTGAATGACTAACAGTTTAAAGAGTTCAAACATTCTCTAATTAAACACCAGTGCCAAGGAATGCTAAATGATCCTAGGAGTCGAGCTCTTCTGGGGCTTGTAGGTACTCATTGATACAGTCAAGCCGCACATTGGCACTGGAAGAGCAGTTATGTCCCTACATTCTGACAGAAAGAAGACTATAAAGTTAGGAACAGACAATATTTGAAAAGTGACTCAATGAAAGATGGACAGAGTGTGGAGTTGAGAGTTCAAGCCCATTCTCCTTCCTTTAACTTGTCAAAATAAGCCCTGTAACATATTGCTCCAAGCTTATTCAGTTCTGATCCAAATGGAAACTGAGCTCAGCAAAAAATTCTGGAAAACTTCAAACTTCATCTGCCTGCTACAAATTAACTTCTTTCAGTCCATAATCCTTATTTCTGCCCCCAACTTTGTTTGAAACATATTTACTACCAATCCCCAGAGAAAGTGGAAGCTTAGGGTGTCTACTTGGGCTTTTAAAGAGACTTTTGGAGATATTGGTACACATCTCTTCTTCCCAGCAGATATTGGAGACTAATGCTGTTAACACAACTGTAATTGCTCTTACACTGCACTCCTAAGTTCTTGGGTTACACATGTTCTTCTAACACAGAAATCCTTGTTATACAGAGGGGAAACTGAGGCAAGAAAAGTGATGGCCCAATATATTGAGAATTTTGTCCAGTTCTAGCTGTTTTTACTTCAGTTACTCCCCTGTTTTTTTCTGCCATTTACCCTCGTTGTTGAGATGAAATAAGGTTTTCATAAACTCAAGGAAATACTATGTGTCTTTATTTGTTTTTCTACATACATAGAAAAATAGGCAACAAGTACAGTGTAGTGTAACTGAAAATTAATAATATGAAAAAAACCCCACCCCTTTCTCAGTGTTAGAGAGAGACCATTTTTCTGTTCTTTCGTCTGAGGAATGCAAAATTCAGTATGTGTATTTTTTTAGATATGGAGAACACTCTGTAATGCATAAATATAATGCAGAATAAGGATTACTAAAGATTATGAGAAGGTATACAATGAGAAAAGGATGGCTTAATTTTTTATGCTACTGAAGTGTAAAAGTCAGTGGAAGATCTATCCTGGATTCATTTAAGATCCTTAGCTGAAGCTTAAAGCATGTGATAAGACATCCGTTGGAGGCACTTTTAAACTATACTTCTAAAAAGAAATTATTTAAAGCTCAGTGACTTCAGACAAGCATCAGTTAGAGAGAAGCCATAAAGGCCTAACCAATAACAATGAAGTTCTAAAAAAAGGAAAATGTGCAAATGAAAGAGCATGTAGATAAGGCCAGTAAAAATGTTACATGAGATCATCCTAATGACTGTGAGGTCACTGAAAAAGCCACGATCCGTTTGATGGAGTTTCTAGAGAAACAGACAGCCTCTGAAGGGTACTTTTTTTTTGTAGTTAACTGGCTTGGACTAGCCAAACTGAATCTTTCTGTTCTGGACAAAATACTTTTGATAAGATTTTGCTCAGCTGTGCTTTACTTCTCTCTTTAAAACATCTCAGAACATTTATAGTCACCTCTGTTTTGTCATTAAAAATGACAAAAATTAGAAAAGATTTAGAGGTAGAAGACCAGACTTATGAATGGGGATGCAAAACATATTTTAAGAGAAAAGACTGAAAAATTTTGATTGCTGTGCTCATAGAACTGATGAAAAGTTTTGTCCAAAACTTTAGCGCTTTGATTAACATCTTATCCCTCTTTTTCATTACTTCAATGTATGCAATGTCTATGTTCCTTAAAGTCTTTTTGAATGGCATTGGGAAAACAAAATTATCAATTTTCAAATAATTCTGTAGATTTGTATCTCCATGCACAGGTGCATAATGATCTTTTGTAAATGTATATATTTAGGTCCAAATATATTTGTATATATTGAGACTAAATTCAGTACTTATGTGAATGCATAAGTACTGTGGCATGATTTTAGAAGGTGAGGCTATTTTACCTGAGCTGGAATAAAACATTCTATTTTATTAAGTCTATTATGCTAGTATGCTTCTAAATTGTTGATTATATTGATAAATTTATCTGAGAAGTGTAACATTGTAATTATTATGTAAAAAGAGGAGAGGAGAGGAGAGGAGAGGAGAGGAGAGGAGAGGAACCACAGGCTTTTCTTTAAAAAAAATCCTGATTTAAAAGTGTCAAGAAATACCATAATGTCATGTGCATTTCTAAAATCACAGTGTGTTTTATGCAAATATTATATTTAAAAGAACTGTAAAAAAATTGACCAACAAACTTTTTTTTTTAAATATCCCACTCAGTTGATGTCATAGAACCAAAATATAGAATTACATTCTAAAACATATTTCTGTGTATAAGAACAAAATTTATGTATAGGAGAAGAGAAAGAGATGAAGCTTGTACTCAGCAAGGAGTTCAGGATTCACAATAAAGATCAGAAAGCCTGAAAATCGCAATCCTTAATGGAAGAAGTAACTGTCAGAAACTTCTAGGTTTTCTTGTGATGGTGTGGCAATGTGTTATTTATCAAGGACAATGGGGTAATTCTGAATGCTACTTCTACTTCAAGTTGAAGCAAAGAAACCAATACTAGTATCTCTTTAAGTCTGACTGTAAACAAGCACAAACTGTCATTTTCCTTGACTTCATGAACTGGCTAAATTCACAGAGAAATCAGGTGAAAAATGAGGGGAAAAAAGGGTGCTTTAATTGTTTCCTTTCAAATGTTTAACCCTTCCTATTGGAAAATTTCTATATATCTATGTAGAAATGAAGAAAAAGACCAAAACATTTTAAAATATTGAGTAAATTTTAAAATTCAGTCATACAATTTGCATGAATCTTAGCTAGTTTTTTATTGAACTAAACACAAAATTTATCAGTATAATCAAAAATTTTAGGAGCATATTAGCATAACAGACAGAAACTGTCTATGCATTATCTGAAAGCCTTGTGCTAGGCTATCACACTTATCTGTATATACTATACTTCACAATATTGATCAACATCCTGACTTTTAAGACAGTGTGATAGAAGTTACGATGAGAATTTGCACTTGCATTTGAAAAAATTTTTGTGTTCTGTATCTGTAATTTTTCTACAAAACAAAATAATTTTTGAGGAAAATTGTTTTCTCAGAAAATTTACCAGTCACTCAGTCAATGCCATTGCCTTTGTTAACTCCAGTCTAATTTTGAAATTCACAGTTTTGGTGAGAAAATCTATACTCTTTGCCTAATCTTGCCCCATCACCCTAGGAGAAACAAATTTGTCTGCTAAATTGAGTCTTTTCCTGTGCTAATTTCAAAAAAGAGAGAATTTATCCAGTGTCCTACCTGATACCCATATTTAAGTTAAATCATGAGAACATAAATCAGAAACTGAAGTAACAGCCGTTCATCTGACAGATCAGGTAGGAGGGAACACTCAGTCACAGTGATTAATAGGTCTTTTCAGGAAGCACTTAGATACCATGGTGATGGGTGTTATAGCAAATCCTCAGATAGTCCTTGATGACTTCATATGGTCTAATTCCTTTTTGACAGTAAAAGGAGGGTAAAAATTAGACTTCTAAATTGCCTGTTTGATATTCACATGGAAATAGACTGAACAAAATACCATGACTACAGGGGTCTAGGTTGAGACTGGCATTTTCAAGGACACTTGAAAGGACAGCTTCTATTTTCCTCAGATTATTTTGAAACACTTGCTGAAGGTCTCATCTTGCAAGCTGTTATGCACAACTGCACATAGGTAAATCCCTTCAAAAATTTTACTATATTATCGTATAAGAATTAAGCTTTTATGGATTGAGGTTTAAAACAATAATAATTAAAATGCCCTGATTAGAAGCCTTAAGCAAAGACTATAAGAGGGAAACGTGCAGGTTTTTTGGCACCAAAAGATGCCTACGCCTACAGGAAGTCCCATGTCTTGCTGCAGTCTGATGGGATCACCGTGGTCCCTGGTACCTATTTTTTCTATGCTTCAACTTCATCAAATGAATCTTGTTATTCTTATTGGAGGAATAATCGAAGACTGTGGGAAAGCAGTCACTACCCTGAAGGGACAGTTACAGATGCTATTCCTTCTGTCCCTCAGCAATGGGGAATGCTCCTCATTTTCAACATTGGTGAACATGCTGAGTGCTCCAGAGATCTCCTTCTTCTTCTCACTTTCCAGTGGAAAGAGCATTAATTCTAGCCCTTCCTCTCTAAGGCAAAATAATTGTTTCTTATACAGCATTCCTAATCCTTAAAATTGTCTGGATCACCACACTGGCTAAAATAATACCTGCTCTTTCCACTTTGAAATTGTCCTGTTGTAGCAGTTTTAGTATGAATTTGTCTAGAAAGAAAACCTATTAATAAGACAAATATTTTTAATAGGTTATCTTGAAAAGTCCATTACATTTAATATGACTTTTAATTAGAGAGATAAATACATAAACTGATTTTTTAAAATACGTTTTCTAAACAAACTGGCAAACAAAAAGGTTATTGACATTTTGTCTTTCAATTTTAAAAATTGATTCCTTTTTTTGGACACATGCCATTGTTGACCTGATAGTGAGATGTAACAAATTGGCAGAGTTCCACCAAAGTGAATGTAATTGTGTTGATTATCACCAGCAGTGGGTTGAACTTTTACATCTCAGCTGCTCTCTAACAATTACAGTAGCAACACTTGTACAGAGAACTGACACAACCCACCAATTCTGTCAGAAAGAAAAAGGAGTTAATAAGACTTTTGTTTGCAAAAGCCTTGTGTGAAATGGAGTGCAAACGGTATGTAACTTATAGTGTACATTATAATATTCCTGTCTCCTGACAGACCCATTTCCAAGGGAATTTAAATGTTGGCATATGATTCTAGAGTTTGTTCTGAAGCACCCATAGTGAAGCAGCAATGAAGAAGGGATCAAGTGAGAACTTCCAAAGTTCCTGAACACCAGAGGTGTTACTTGGGGGGTCACATCTTTTGTGGTGGTGACTTGCATTCTTGTGCAGATGGAAATTTTTATCCCAATTATCTTAAAGGTCATTTCAAACCAAAATTATTCTGTGAAATAAGCAGTTGCTTATTCAACAAACAGGACTAACAGGATTTCTGAGATCACATCTTTTGAATATATTTGTTCATTCATTCATTTTTTAAATACATTCCCTCATTCCCTTCAACCTTTTATCTTTCAATCCATTATATTTTAATTTTTACTTGGCAGAAACAGCTTTTCAAAATAGTGAAATGCTTGAGACTAGCCTTATCCTTAGGGCTTCTCACCTAAAGAACGGTGGAACTGCTTTTTACCACTGGGAAGCACAACTGTATGAGAAAGAGTCTTTTTTTTCAAAAGGGCTGAACTTTTCCATTTCTAGGAAATTATGCATTCCTTAAGGAAGAGAAACTTCATGTTCAGCTCTTACCATGATTCCATGCCTCTGGTTAGAAAAGTTCTCTGGAGGTCATCTGTTCCAGTTCTCCATCCCCAGGCTGAAACAATTATGCCTTTAGCATCCCTGACAGGGGTCTGTCTAGCTTGTTCCCTAGTCCACAGTTTATGTAGACTCTTATCACTTTTATTATCGGTCTATTTCAGTGATTTGCTCTTTTTAAAGTCAGAAAGTTTTCCTAATTTCACACAAGGCTCTTATGCTTCAGTTTCAGTTCATGTCTTCTTGACCTGCCCTCCATACAGATAGAAAGCAGATTGTTCTTTTCCACTTTGCAGGAGCCTTTTACATATTTCAGAAGTGGTATCATGCTTTTCTGTCTCCCTGTCTAGACTAAACAACCACAGTTCTTTCAAAGCTTCTTCACAGGTCATGTGAGTAGGCTTCTATATTATTTCTCATAATTTATGACATAGGGTCTCTACCCACATCTTTCTTGTAGTCTGATGTCTCTAAAAGACCCAATAGGAACTTTAATAGCAGTAGAAGAAGGAAAATATTGCTACCTGTATTTCAGGTTTGGTTGATGCATTTTACTGTGCTGTTCTATACTCTTAAAACTATGAAATACGTTTATTCCGTGCTCAGTTAATATTTAACAGCTCAGTTTTTACATTTAGGTAGTCAGTTAGATTAAGAAATATTCTAATCAAAAGGCAGAGTCTTGCATTTATGATAATTGATTTTTTTCTCCTTCACAAATAATTATTCAATTTGACAAAATTGTTTTGATTTTGGAATCTGTCCTGCAATTTATGTTTACAGCTTCCAAAATTATATGTTATGTCAATTTAATAAATCTCATTTCTGCTTCCATTGTCTAAATTGTTACATATTGGATAATACTAGATCTCTACAGGAGCACATGCTTCCATTTTACACTCTTAACTATCTCTGATTTCCAGATACGGTTTCTTATCCCAATCTATAGCAGGCTTATTCAAATACCACTATCTGCTATAAATTCAGCTATGAACTATTCATTTCTGACAAACCACTTGACTCCTAGAAATGTGTGAACACAGGGTCATAACATTATTGAGCTTGAAAGGGACATTGGGAAGTCATTTAGCCCAACTTTTTGATCAAAGCAGAGTGGACAGTGAATTCAGACATGATTGTTTGATTTCCACATCTGAGTCTGGAAAACTTTCCAACACAGGGATCCCATAGCCCCTCTAGGAATCCTGTTCCAGTGCTTAATTACCCTCATAGAGTAGATTCCTTTCCTTATATCCCCTTAAACTTGCCTTATTTCATTTTATTACAAGCGTATTATTCTTCTCCCTCTGCCCATGCTGTCAAGGAACTCGGCTCTGTCTTTTTGTTAGCCTCTTATGTATTAGAAAGCTGCTACTTTCTCTCTTCATGCTGAACAAGCCTCATCTCACAAATTAAGTGCTCCATCCTCAAATATTTTTGTCACCTTCTGCTGGACTCTGGGCTCTGGACTCTGCTGCACTCATTCAGCTTTACTATTGGATCATAGAATCATAGAATATCCAGCATTAGAAAAGACCCACAAGGATCACTGAAATCCAGCCCTGGCCCTGCACATGACCATCCCAGGAATCACATGTACCTGAAAGCATTGTCTGAATGCTTCTTGAATTCTGTCAGGTTGGGCTCTCTGACCACTTCCCTGGGGAACCTGTTCCTGTGTCCAACCACCCTCTGAGTGAAGAACTTTTTTCTAATATCCAACCTAAATCTCCTATGACACAGCTTCATCCCTTGATATCACTGGTCCTATTGCCAGCTACTGGATAGAAGAAATCGGTGCCTTCTCCTTTGCTTTCCCTCGTGAGGAAGAGGTAGACCACAATGAGATCTCCACTCAGTCCCCTCCAGTCTCTTCCAAGAGGCCTCAGCCAGTCCTCATATGGCCTCTAGACCCTTCACCATCCTCTTTATAAACACTTCTTGTTCCAAGGTCCTGAAAAATGATTGCAACTTTCCTGATGGAGTCTATTAATTGCCAAGTAAAAGGCAATAATCACCTCCCTTGATCTACTGGCTTTGCTCTTTTTGCTAGAGCTCAGTATGCAATGAGATTTTCTGCTAGGGTACAGAGATGATGCATATTTGGCCTCCTGCCTACCATGTCTTTTCAGCAGAACGGTTTTCTGACAGTCGGTCCCTGGCCAATACTGCGGTGGGGGTTGAGTGTGCCTCAAGCACAGGACTTTGCAGCTGTCATTGTTGCATTTCATAAGGATCTTGTAATCCCATTCCCAAGCCTTTCTAGTTGCCTCTCATCTGCAGTCCTCTCCTTGAGCATACCAACTACATGCCCCATCTAAGTTACCTACAAACTTGATGAAGACATGCTTTATCTAGTCCTACAGTTCATTGATAAAGATAGTAAGCATGATAAATTCTGTCTTTAGCCTCTGAGGAACTCTACCTATAACCAGTCTTCAGGTAGATTATGAAACACTACCTATTCAGCACAATGATACATCCACTTTTTCACTTGCCTAGGAGTCCATTCATCTGGACCATAATGCCCCAACAAAGACACTGTGACAGATGAGATTCAAAGTCTTGCTAAATTCAAAATAAACACCGTCCACCACATCCACAGACCTAGTAAAGTCATCATAGAAGTAAATCAGATTTATCAAGTATAGGTTACCTTTGGCAAATACATATTGGTTATTCCAAGTCACCAGAAATGTTTCTAAGGGAACATGCTCCCTGGAGAGATCGCCCAGGGTCCAGAGCAAGACTGACTGACCTGTAGATCTGTTCTTGCTTTGCAGAAAGTGACTTTAGAATTTGCCTTTCTCCAGTTCTATTACATTATTTCTGAAAACCAAAAATCAAAGCAATCTGTGAAAAATCAGCACATTATTCAAGATCTGTAATCTGAGGGAAACTGAATTTATATTGTGGCATAAAAATATACTTATTGGCATAGAAAAATTCTGGGTTCCTAACACTTTATTTACTTTTCTTGACTGTAACTGAGTTAAAGTATTCATATAATTATTTCTTTTAATCCTAAGTATGCGTTCCACTGTGTTAACAGGCTGCTCTGACTCCATCTATGGAAATCTGATTGTTTTGGATTCTGTACTTCAATTTACATTTATCTTCACTGACTTCTGTTTGTCATTGGTGTCTCAGGTATTTGATTGTGCGAGACTTCTTCAGTCCTCACTGCTGGTTTTCATTTTTCCCAGATAACTTTGTTTCATTGCACACTTTGACAATTTACAATCAATCTTTCTTCCTGGATCTTTTGTTAAGTTTTCTTTGGTCCAAACAAAGATTTCACTAAGATTCCATTAATAAATACCATATAATTCAAAGTCTGATCTTTAATATTTTTTTTTCTTTTTTCCTATTTTTTAAGCAACATTTGTATGAGAACCTTCCCTGGTCTCCCTCTTTTAAAACAGAATAGATCAAAATACACTAAAACAATAATTTTTAATGGAAAGCAGAGAATATTGTGCCTATGGGTAAAACCCCCCAAATTATGCAAAATTTAGTTATAAAATGTAATTAACCTACTTGAAATTAGACAGAATTATAGGGTTTATAGAAATCCTTCTACAAGAAATGCCTTTGGGTTTTGATAGGTATGAATGTTCAGCTTATTGGATTTAAAATTTTAGACAGAGGATATGTTTATGTTTCTGAAAGGTTATCTGGTGATACGAGTTCCTGCAGACCTTCAGAGCTACTGCCACTTCACACTTGCCCAAAATACTAAATTCAGAGTCCAAAATATGACCTTGGATGAGTTCTAATTTAAAGGTAAAAACATTGTCTACTGAATCAATAACATAATTCTTTTAACATAAGTACATGGTGAAGTAAATGGAAGGTTTTTTATTGACTTCAATTGGATTTCATCTCTATATAGCTCTTAGAAAGTTCTTAGATGTGTAACAAACGCAATTGTTGACCTTGTTTACCATTGTTTACCTTGGTTTACCTTGTTTTACCTCTACAGTGAGGGTGCGCGGGGAGTCAAGGCCCTTGCTGCCGCAGAGAAGACTGAAGAGGGGTGCTAGGTCCTCTGTTGCCAGTCCCAGCAAAGGACGAACCCAGTTAAAGGAACCGCAGAGCTGGTGCAGATCACGGAGTGTCCGTGGATTATCCTCGAGGGCAAGCTGCTAGTGTGTGATGGTTCTTTCCCCAATGTGAAGGCCAAGATAGGTGAAGGGGCAGGTGCGCTGGACCTTGTCAGGGTGAATCTGGAATCCTGCACTTTCGATGGCATGGATGGTTTTGTCTAAAGTCCAGTCTAGGTACTTTGGTTCGGTGCACAGATCAACACATCATCCATATAGTGATAGCTGATGGCTTTGGGGGTGCCTTCCGGACAGGAGATAGTACTTTCGCTACATACCACTGGCAAACAGAAGGAGAAATTTTCATACCTTGAGGTAGAACTGTCCAGTGATATCTGCGCATGGGTGCCTGCGGGTTTATAGATGGCACAGAGAAGGCAAACCGGGGAGCATCACTAGGGTGAAGGGGGATATGGAAGAAGCAATCCTTAATATCAATGACTGCTAGCTTCCAGGACAGAGAGAGCATGGATGGTGATGGCATTCCGGGTTGGAGATGCCCCATGTTTTCTAGAACTTCGTTAATTTTTCGGAGGTCATATAGGAGGCTCCACTTGTCTTTGCCAGGTTTTTTAAGAACAAAGAGTTCCAAGAGCTGTTGGATGGTACCATATGACCCTTGGAAAGCTGTTCCTCCACCAGAGATTCAAGCGCGTGTAGTTTTTCACTGGGCAAAGGCCATTGCTCAACCCACACGGGGGTGTCTGATGTCCATTTTAGGTGTGGAGTCTCGTGGTCAGCAATGGCCCCTATTAAAAATCCTGGTGGGGAGGTGGAATATTAATTTGTGCCCCCCATTGTTATAGGAGGTCTCTGCCCCATAGAGTTAGCCCAGCATCAATAACAAATGGCCGAACAGAGGCAATATTCCTGTCTGGGCCTTCAATTAAGATGTTTGATGCACTCCTCTCAGCTTTTGCTGGTCCCCCTATACCTGTGACACTCCCAGCCACTGGCTGTAGCTTCCAGTTCTGGGGCCAAGCAGCATGAGAGTTAACAGTTGCATCAGCCCCAGTGTCCACCATCCCCGGCGTGGAGATGGTGGAGTTCCCATTGAGCAATGTGCATAATAAATTTGGTTTATTTTGTCCCACTATTTCTGTCCAGAAGAACCCCGGGTCGTGCTTGGGTCTGGCACTATCTCTGGGGATGATAATCCCCTGGGCAATCGAAGTGTCTTTAGAGAGGGAGAGTGGAGGTAAGACACAGTTAATTAAGGCATAGGTTGCCCCCTCCCTGCTTGTGTGTTGTATTATTGGGGTTACTCGTATTCCAGGTGGAGTCTGTTCAGGGTCCCCAGTAATTAAAATTGATGTGTTAGGTATTATGTCGTCGCAGTAATGGACAAGTGCCTGAACAAGGTGGTGTTCTTCTTTTGTAAGCTGCAAGAGAGCGGCACTTACCAAAGACAGTCTCTTGCCAGGCTCCCATTGTTGCTGCTTTATCTCGTTCTTGGAATTACAGTTCGGGCATTGTCCAGCACGGCTGAGATTGGAGCTGTTGCATTTCTGTCCTTGTGTGAGGTTGCCTTACCCTCTTTTATTCATTTCCCGGCACCTGTTGTTGCTG
>VZRZ01003789.1:205789-238148 GCA_013398175.1 Climacteris rufus | reverse complement strand
TGGGCTGCAGGTGGATCTCTGAATCTCTGTGGACCCCCATGGGCTGCAGGGGCACAGCTGCCTCACCATGCTCTGCACCAGGGGCTGCAGGGGAATCTGAGCTCCAGCTCCTGGAGCACCTCCTTGCCCTCCTTCCCTGCCCTTGGTGCCTGCAGAGCTGTTCCTCTCACAGATTCTCACTCTGCTCTTCTCTGGCTGCTGTTACAACTGCACAGTAACTTCTTTTTTTCTCCTTCTGAAATGTGTTACCACTGATTGGCTCAGCCTTGGCCAGCAGCACCTTTGTCTTTGAGCTGCCTGGCATTGGCTCTGTCGGACGTGGAGGAAGCTTCTGGCAGCTTTTCACGGAAACCAAGACTGTAGAAATCCCCTGCTGCCAAAACCTGCCCGTGCAAACCCAGTACAAACACACAGAAAAGACAGATGGGATTTAAGGAGCTTCTAGGCTAAGCATTTGTGTTCTCAGCAGCCCCAATAAAACACCTGAGGAAGAGTTTCTGAGGAATCAGTCAAGTAGTTGCTGGAAGAGATCCTCATTAATGCTGAATTGCTTTTCCTATTTCTTGTTCAGTTTCTTTACAGTTTCTTTATTTTCAGTTTCTTTATTTACAGTTTCTTAATTTTCTTTACAGTTTCTTTTATGTTTCTTTATAGTTCTATATTTTTCAAGTTAGTCATTTTCCATTTAAAAACCTACACTTGTCTGAACAGTGCAACCTCTGTAGCTTTCCATTTCTTATTTTGTGTGACGACTCTGAGCTTTCCTCATGATTTTCTTCGAAGTGAAGGCCTAACCCTGGGATGAGGAGAGGTCAATAAGTTGCTATGCAGTAGTAGTCAAGCAGACCCCATTATCTGGTGTCCTCTCTGCATTTCAAATGTAATGTAACATCCATTGCTAATTAAGACCTGCCAGATAATTAGAGCTAGGAACTGCAGATGCTCCTTTCCAGGCAGAACAGTGAATGCCTTTCCTTTCAATTGGGCATACCAGTTGTCATGCATGACTGTGCTAGTGTTCAGTGTTCTCTGGAGAACCACATGATTTCTACCAATACAAAGGCACTCACTATTCTGAATCCTGATAGGAAAACTGAAATAAAATTACATACATCTCACTTGTTTCAAAACATTTATACACATTCCATCACTGCCTGTCTTTCCTTGTGCTTTGGAGTCTTGCCAGACTGATAAATGTTTCTTGAGAGCTGAAATTGGAATAACAGTCAATTTCATTTGCCTTTTAAGTCTTTGCCTTGTGCAAAGGGTTCTTGAGACTAAAATGCTTATCAGATCACTGCCAATTAAAACTGTGGTCTCATGCCTAAAGTGCGAGGGCAAACACCATAGAGACCACACATCACAAAGGCTCCTTGTTATCATGAAGTTGTTGATAAGAACTTGGGAATGGAGGGACAGTGCAGCCAATCATCCTGTAAACAGACACATGTTCCTGTCCACCTCAGGCAAATGCCAGGACTGGCAGACCCTTATGAACCGGGGTTCACAACAGATTCACGCTCCAGAGGGCAGTAGTGCACAAAAGGCCAGGCATCTGCCATGTAGAAAAATCCTGTAAAGAGATCAAGTTCTACCAAAAAACCGAGCCTGTAAAAGTAAGAGTTTCCTCAGCCTGATACAGGACTGAATATATCAGTGCACGTCCCTTAGATAATGACGTTGGCTGAGGCATTGATAGTCCCTCATCCAAGTGGGGATACTGAGGGCTGTGTGTCTTCTGTGCTTCTTCCAGTCCTTAAAAAGGAATGAATGCCATCAAAAACTTTCAACAAGCACCTAAAATGTAAAATCCAATGAAGATACAATAGCCCTATATGGTGGAGAACTCTGCATTGGAAAAAGACTCATCACTACATCATTTCATCATGCCAGGATCCTTTCATAGCCAAAAATCTGTAGAGAGCAAGTATTGAAAAACGGGTCAATTCCCTGTTCTATACTGCTGCCAAAAGAGGAAGCTTAACTGGCTTTAAAGGACACATTGAGGTTTCCAGTATAAAAGGAAAAGAGTGCACCCCAGAAAAGAGTGAAAAGATAATAGATAGTCTCCTCAGATTATTTGCTCAAAATACTTGCATACCAAATAATTTGTAAATTAGGATTAGGCAATACCCTGATTCACACAATCCCCATTGCTTTACACAGGGACTTTGTGTGAGGTACCACAGTCTTCCTTTATTTACTATTGAGCATTGCACTGAGAGAGATCCCTCTGTTAGCAAAGCAGGAATGTCTTCAGCTGGTGGCTTTTTCCTCTTTTCTACTCTTTTAAAAAATTAAAGAATAATATGTATGTGGTTCTTCAATTCTACCACAAAAGTTGGAGCAGGGATGAGAACTCCCATTAGAGGCCAAAACAGGAAAAATATTAGGAGTATTACTGAACCACAGAGCACATATTGTTATCCAAAGAACTATCAAGTGCTTGACAGTGATGAAGGTAGTGATGAGGGTTTCTGACAACAAAATTTGAAAAAACCCCATGCCCCAGGGAAAAGAAGAAAGCTATAGGCAGATTCTAGCATGCTTCTACAGCAGCAAGTGTTCATTTTTTGTAGCTAAATAAAAAAGAAGCAGATGCAAGACTGTTCATGGAAAGGAAACAGTTCTTTAATCTTAAAATAGCAAAAGGTTGGTTGGGGAGATTAATGCCGAAAGGATACCACAGAAATCATCATCAAAGCAGGTTGGCCCTACATTCTTAAGAATTTTTAAAAAGCCATTTATTTCTAAAAAGGTTAAAGCAATTTTTATTCCTCTAAAACTTATAGGAAGATGATGTTTCTGTATTTTGTTTTTCCTCTACATAATGCATGTTTAACAGCAAGTATAGCCAGGGAATTAGTACCTGTTGCTAAGATGATTATCTAGTTCCTCTAGGAAAGTCAGATTAATTGGGATTTTATGTCATATTTCTACACTTGTATTAAGAATCTATTTTTCATAGGCTTAAGAAATTTTATTGAGCATAAAAATACAAAAATTTAACACATTAAACTGTACAAAAGGTACACTAACAATAAATGAGGCAACTGCATCCACACAAAAGCAAAAATTTACAAATGACTCCTATTACTGACATGTACAGGTGCCACGGTACATTCTCATTAAGACTTTATAGTCTGATAAAAAAAAGAAACAAAATCAAAATCACAAGCAGTAATTATATTCTAGTGCCTAAATTTAGAAGCCATATTCCAGAATAAAAATAAAAACCAACTACCTGACTTCCAATATCACAGAGGAGACATGTTGAACAAGGATTAAAAAATTCCCTCCACTTTAAAATTGTGAAGACATATTACCTACTAAACATTGGTCAATGCTAATATGTCACATTACAACAAACATTCCTGTAGTGTTTTACAGAAGGCCACAGCCAGAGCTGGTTCTAAACTCAGTTTAGCTTAACTGACATACAGACCAATAATAAAAACATGTTGGCAATGTAACAAACATGATTTTTTTTTTATTACTCAGACTACTTTAATTTCAGAATATTACATTGGCCAGTGCATTTTGATTCTTTAACCCATTTTCATTAGGGTTAATATAAAGTCCTTGGAAATGCCATTTATTTTGCTTTCACTTAATCAACAGACTACTGCACATGGAAAAGAACCTAGAGATGCTAAGAAACACAAGATCAGTCAGTTACAGAAGCAGAGACAAACAAGCAGGAGCATAATCCCTAAATAAGCACACACTTTAAAGGAACATGGTTCTCCTGTATGGTTCACTTTTGCTGCATTAGAAGAATATTGCTTTAGATAACAAAAGTGTTATAAAGGTCACAAAAGAAAAACCTTCTAAAGAGAAGGAAATTCGAGTCTGTGAGGACTCATCTGTTACAGAAAAAGTCTGAAAAGATTAAAGAGGACAACAAAAGAAAGCACAAAAATTTCCCATCTGTCAGAAAACTTTTCTAGCTGTCAGATTAAATATCTGGACTATAACAAAAGAACAGAAGATTAGAAGTTTAAATAATATCATCATATGTGAAACAAAATACTCAGCAGATTCACACATTATGTTAAGGACAACTGAGTTTTAAATGCATTTCTTCAAAAACAGCCTAGAATTAGAGACAATTCAGTTTTATTTGCAGTCTGTATTTAGATGGTCCAGCTCAAGTTTTGTTGTATAGCCTAGGGATCTGTGTTTCATTCACATGTTGTGCCCAACTGTAGAATTAAGGAGCAACTTTCTTTATCTATCAGATGCTAAAAACTTTTGAACAACTGCAAAGTTGTTTTCATCTTTGTATATTTGAATCTCTGAACTCTACAAACAACACTCAAATATCTCAATATTTTTATTAGGAAATATCACCATAAAGTAAACTATCCAAGGCATGAATACTAGTTTTATTTAATTAATTATACACAGAGCAGATAACAAGATACTACCTTCACATGGCATTGATATGTTTTATTCAAAAGTATTTGGACCAGGGCTCCCCATACACTAATTTTACTGTTACTTTCCTGAGGAAGAAAAATAAAATAGAGTCTGTCCAACTGGCCTAACAAGGAGAATACAGACATTTTAGACAATTTTGATGTATCTAACATGAATGATTAAATATACAGAATTCATGTGATGTCCTACTTACAGCTATCTCTGGTACACATATTCAAGAAGTTCAATGAAGTTTAATATGGGATTCTGAGCACTTAGAGGCAAAACTTTGTTTTCACTAGACTATATATACACTACTGTATAAGGACTAATCATGTTTTCAAATAAGTTTTCATTGAAAAAAATTGCTTACTCATGTGAGAGGGGTCTCTGGGCAGTTTCAGAGGTAACAGAGCAAGCATGAGAGACATTTACATTTAGTCTTGCTACTAAAAGAAGGCTCACCTCCTTCCCCAAGCCTGTCTGTCATGCATGTGTCCTAAATATGTACATATACCATGAAATGTACAATCTATACTCTAGAAAGGAAAGCATAACTTTTATCATTTAGCAGTGTTGCATGCTTATGCAAACCATAGCAATGTTACAAGTTGTCAGTACCCTCTGTATTTGTGTTACCACTTGCTGTTCCATCTTGAAGTTTACTCTGACTTATTAACTGTACTCCTGTTTTACTGATATTCCTAGAAAATGATTGGATTGTGAAGAAAAACCAAAATGCAGTTGTTCCACCGTTGTCCTGTCACAGATGTTTGTAAGCATATATGAGATACTGGAAGTACAAAGTGTTAAGCAAAGCAAAGTCTTTTTTAAGAAAAAGCAAATATATTGTTTAATCCTTTAATGTATTTGTGTCAACAAAACAAAGAAAGGTTATAAATACTTCCTTAGATTTAAAACCAGTTTCACTGCTAAACACAGGTAATAACCATCCTTTTAAAAGGCACCAAATCAGAGCTTCAGAAATGCAAAGTTTTCATGTTCATCTTTCTGGTGATTACAGACTTTCAGCCTTCTTTTTATAAGTGTCTAGAATTCTGGTCAAGTCTGACAATAGATCTTCAGACATGAATTCTTCATAATCTCTGTGAATTTTCACATTCTGTTCATCAAGGTATTTCTAGAAAAGAATTACAGGAAGTTTATTAGATGTATCATGGTCTGTACTGTACTGATTCTGCTAAAGCATTTTAAACAGTCATTGCACAGGTCAACTGATTTCAGTTAAACACTTTCCTGAAAAACATCTCCCAGAAGAGGTTTAACCTGATAGGATGTTATTGCTGAAATGTAATGATCAATTCTGATTATTTATACCAAAGGTTTTGTCAACAAATTTAGAATCCATGGACTCAGTGCAGCAGCTGAATAACTGATGCTTCCTTAGAAAGATGAAGTTCTAATTTCCAAGTGTTTAACTGCAGTTCCAAGTGTCTCTAGAGAGATTTCATTCTGAGTATCAAATTTGAGCTCACCACTAGAGATGCTACATGTGTAGCAATCGCTTCCATGAGACGACTCAAGTTACCACAGACTTTTCTTCTCTCTTCTGTTGTTGTTTGCAAAACAACTTGATATCTAAAAGGTAAAGATACTCAAAATCATGTCCACCATTAGAAAATTCCTGGCATTTAAAACAACCTCTTCATGTCTAATTTATTATCATGTTTAGCCATACTTTTTTCCTACTAGTATTAACATGAATCAAGCTACATTTGTATATTAATACTCAATTTAGAAGAAAAAGGACTGTATTGCACTAGCTGGTAAGAAACAATGTACCTTAGAGTCAGAATACTCTTCCAGATTTTAAGGTATAAAATTCAGCTGTCACATAAGTTTGGCAACAAACTTATTTCCTTACTACAACCACATATATTAAAAAATTACTTGGGAAACAGGAGTTCTGATACAGCAGACAAATATTCTAGCAAAATACTGTTGAGGAAAAACATCTTTCAGTTGTTAACTTGTGAATTTAATACACTGAGATGGATACATGCTGAAACAACTTTGTGTTAGGTTCAAGAGAATACCTTTGTACTTAAAAAGGAAAATAAACAAGGCCAACATTCAAGTTATGAGCCTTACTGTCGTTGGAGATCATGCAATTCATTTGTGGCTTCACTGAGACCTTCATTGACACCACTCTCAAGTAATTGTTTATGCTTCTTTAATGATTCCAGTTCATTTGCACATTTTTGCTCTTCCTCTTCTGCCTCCTATAATCATAAGTAAAGAGGAGAAAAAGGCTTGAGAATAATTAGGATATTTTTTTCTTTTTTATACTACCTGATTGCATCCTGATGCTTGCGTTCAAAATCCACACAAGTAACTCCAAGTTTGGAACTGAAAAAAACCCCCAAGGACATCCCCTCCCAAAGCTAAAGTGTCAGGTATTTTCTGTATCATTTCCTTCCCAGAATAAGCCTAACTTTATCTTTATTCATTTAACCATATTTAAAGGCCTATGTTGCAGCTATTCTCCCTTTAAAGTTAAAGTTAAAAAGTGTTATTTAGATATCTAAATAGCTTAGAAATGGCACATCATGAACAACTGTTTCTAGGTTCAAAAAGTAAAATCACATTTGAGTGAGAAAATACTCCTTTTTGTGTCTGAAAGAGTACCAATTCCAAATAATCATCTCTTCAAGGAGAATGACACTGTTGACACTATACAGTCCACAAAACCAAACAAAATTCTGCCATCCACTCAACATGCAATTCTGGTAGATTACTGAGACGTCATCCTGCAAAAATAACTTTGATACTTAAGTCTTACAAACAGAATTTTAAAAATTACAAGAGGAATTACATGACTATTTCTTATTATAAACATCCAGTGGCAACTGCATATTTTATGAAGTTTTTTATGTAAGTATTTTAACTATGAAGTTTTTTATGTAAGTATTTTAAGTATTTACTTTTTATATAAGTATATTAAGTATTTTATGCCATATTTTATGGCAACTGCATATTTTACCTTTAGAGAAAGGTATATGCAAGAGCATAGACCAAAAGCTAAATTTGATGTGGTTTTGGAAAAAATAAACTAAATTAATTGCCTTTAGCCAATTCAGCAGGTATTAGCAGTGAAATAATCCTGTTTCATGGCTATAGCACAGGAGTTTAAATTTTCAAGGACATATATGATAAACAACACTTAGTTCAAAGAGCATTTTTCTGCAGGGCACCCCAGCCCCACCAAAGCCATGCTGTCAAAGAAGTTGGGAGGTACCAGAGCAGCCACACAGTTGTTGACAGAGAAAGTTGTTTTGTTGCTGAACTGTGAGTGACAAAAAGGATGGGGACTGTCCCTGTGCTGGGAAAGGAAATTAAAGCAAGCAACAGTTTCAGATCATTAAAACATTTAATGTGCTTTTGGTCAATGTTTTCCTTTGTTTTTAAGGAAGCTGATTAGACATGTTTACTAAAAACTGTTTTTATTACATATTATTACTAAATGTATTTATTACATACAAATTGATTAGGCAAGGCAGATTCTGTTAATCCTAAAATCTCCTTCAAGCACATGCTCTGAGACATCCTGAGGTTAGATTGTTGCTGCTGCTTTTATTACTGGATGCAGTATATTATGATTTACAGGATCTGCTAGAGTGTGATGCCAGATGTTCTTACAAGAAAGTGCAAACTGACTCACTGAAGGTAGCAAATGAAATTTCTTTTCTGAAAAGAACGAAAAAATCCTGGAAAAGGAATGGAAGAAGGCAAGCAGAGGCCCAAACAAACAAAAATACAAGTCAAAACCATATATATAAATACAAAGATTAAGAATAAGGATATCATTTAAGGATAAGTTGTCATCAACCTGTGAGAATTTCTACCTTAAGCTTCTGATTATAAAGATCATCCAGCTTTTCAGCTTCTTCTGTCAGCATTTTCACACTGCTTTTCTTGTCCACTACCATTACATTCACCTAGAAGGAAAACATAACCAAGAAAAAATAGTTCAAAAAGAATTCCAGCATATAAATCCATGCTATCACAAACAACATCTGGTAGCTCAGGAAAAAAAATTACACTAGGCCAGTCTGGGATGGCATGAACTTCTTCCTAGCAGCCTGTATCAAGCTTTGTTTTGGATAAGGGGCTAAAATAGCATTAGTAACACTCCAATGTTTTGGCTATTGCTGAAAAGTGCTTGCACAGCATTCCAAGGCTTTCTATTCCTCCCAGGGCCCCTCACTGAGTAGGGTAGGGATAGGCAAGAGTTTGTGAAGGTGCATAGCTAGGCCAGCTGGCCAAAAGAACCTTTCATAACATATAAGCCATGCTCAGCAATAAAAAGTGAGGTAGAAGAATGGGGAAATAAAATTCTGCTTCTTCCAGTCCATCTCAAACCAAATATTGGTAAAAATCTTCCTGATGATAATTTGTCAGTGATAGTAAGACACACAAACAACTGGAATGGGCAACTTAATAAAAAAATATTTCCAATATTTATGATCAAATACATGTAAAACTACATAAACTTTAATGCAGGGAATACACAATATTTCAACCAACAGAAAAAGTCCCCCATTCTTAAAAAAACTTATGGGTTCCATCATAATTAAAGCAATTTTCTCACAGCTTCTCTCCCTCTACCTGCCCTTAACTCCCCCCCCACCAAAAATCCCAACCAATCCAATGAATCAACCCAAACAAAAACCAGCCCACCCCACCCCACTTCACCCATGCAAAAGGTTGAATGAGACCAGGAGATAGGTGAGGGTTTGCATCTTAGTCCTAAATCTTCATTAACCAACACACCTGTTCCAAAGTATCTTCCAAAGTAATTTTCCTTTGAGTAGCTTTCCTGATTTCTTCCTCAGTCTGGTTTATGATCTCCATAAGGGGAGCCTGTAATATGCAGACAAGAAGATCTGGCTAATGCAATTTGTTCATTTGAACTAGGATGCACCCCAGTACATCTTTCCCTTCTATTTTTATTTAGGTTGCTGTATTCTGCAATACCAAATTTCTTTCCTATACTATAATGTAGTTATGGTGACTCATCACACAAGCTTTTCAAGGACATTTCATTGTGGGACTGAGAGACCCTTCCAGCATTTCCAAAGAAACACATTTTTTTGTGAATGGTAACCAAAGCTTTCAGTGTTGACTCTGCTTACCTTGATCTGAGTTCTGTATTTGACTAAGCAACTTGGTCCTGCCTCAGGATTAAACTGGATCTCAAAGTCGTGGCCTTTGGAATTCTCAGCACTTACTGGAATTAATTTCAGCTTTCGAGCCAGTTTATGATACTCTGCCAGTTGCATTTCAATCTGCTCAGAGGAGAAAAGGGCAGAAATTGTAGAAGAGATACAAGTGAAAAGCTCTGCAAACAGCATTCATGTAGTACTTTAAACAGTTTCCTGAGTTGCTCTGTACAGACACAATTCCTTGTTCCACCACAGTACTCAGGAGCTGGATGTAATGGCAGTCCAGCAGTTTGCTGGATTAAGTGCTGATTTATGATTCTTTCAGAATTTGTTCAGGAAGGTTTCTCAGTGTGTATGACTGACACTGAACAGTTTCACCTGGGATTTTCTATATTCATCAGCCATATTTGTTCCTGCCTCAACTTTCTGAAAGTTAGCTGATAGGGAAGTAAAAATATGCTTGAAAATACTAAACCAATGATCAGTCATCACGTCAAAATGCCTTCTCTCAGTAGTTTTGACATGAAATGCCACACATCCTTATAACAAACTAACTTCAGCATGCCTCTAAACAAGGCTTTTTAAATGTTCTAATTTCTAATTAATGAATGCTATTTGTATGCAAACACTAAAGAACTTTTTCCAGTTTTATGTGCTTCATACTTGCACATGAGGAATTTAATACAAGTGCTTAATAAAGGGTAACCCTGCCAAATGCCCAGAATGTTTGAAACTTTTTTCTTTAGTTTTCCACCTGGCAGAGTAGAAGTTTTTAAATCTCATCACTTACAAGACTATATATTTTCATTTTGTTTGAACAGGCTGAACTTGGCCCTTTAAAGATGTTACAACTTCTTTATAAAGGACTAATCTGGCCCTAAATGCATGCAAAGGTATTGATTCAAATTCATTAGTTGTGCCTTACTTCCTTGCTATGAAATATAACTTTAGCCTGAAATGTCTTGTGTTATCAAAGCAACAGAATGTTAATGTTATCAAAGCATTTAATGCTATAGCAGTGAGAGCTGACAGTGAAAAGAACACATTTCCATTATGCTCAAAACAGAAAAAGGAAAAAAAATTAACATTTTTAAGAGATATTGTAAACAGATGCCATTCTTGTCAGTTTAGTCTGTTCAGATATTTGCATGGTGTGGTTAGATTATTTAGGAAAGAAGTCAGCAACACTCCAAGTTAATCTGGCATGATGAAAACTGACAGCCACCCCTCGGCGTGGCGAGGATTTCACATACCGCCTCTTTATTCCTCGCATATTTTAGCTCTTCATTCCACAGCTGGTGTTCTTCTGCTTCCACTTCCTTAGTCAGCTTGTTAATGGTTTGCTGCAGCTCATTTCTCTCATGATTGATTCTCTCAATGTCCGCAACTGAGTACTTCTGGTTATCAAAGATGTGTTGGAGCCGGGCGTTCTCCTGCTTCATTGCTTCTACTTCCATTTCTAAGTTCACAAAATATTTGTGAAATGGATGTAAAATACCAGCCTATATACTCAAATGTAGCCTCTGTATTCTATGAGTAAGTAATATCAGTATTTATTATATATCATTATCATTTCTCTAGTGTACAAAGAGCTACTAGCCAAAAAACTCTTTATTAGCAATCCATTCTGGAAAGTTTATTTGTAGCATCCTTGTACTCTTACCATCTTGCTCTGTCCTAAAACTAAGAATTACAATTATTTAAAAAACTATTTCTAGCTGCACTATCCTGACTGTCATCAAGGCCTTCTTACCTGTTGTCTCAACTTCATCATTAACACCTTCCATCTTTTGGTCCAGGATGGCTATGTGAGATTCCAGATTGGCCAAATAAGCCTGGTATTTCTGGACGTCTCCTTGAAGAGACGATTTCACATTTCGTAGCGTTACTCTACGATCCTAGCAAGTGGGTGAAGAGAACAATCATTATTACATTAATATAAAATAATGGCTTCACTTTCCAGACAAGACAATAGACTAACTGGTCAATATCAATAATGTAAATATAAAACTAGAAACTGTAGTAATTTTTATCTGACAGCTGAGTCAAGCCAAACACCTTTAAAATAATAGTAAAGAGGGCTGAAAAGCTTCTTGCATTTCACCATTAAGTCTTTCATTTGCATCAGACACTGTATTGAGAAAATTCTTACTACAGGTAGTTCACAACTTAAGTATACTACTATACACAGAGAGCAGATAAAACTAGGACATGGAAAGCTGGGAAAAAACCCAGCATATTTTGCACAGTTGGCAGGAGTCTCAATTTGCCACTTGCACAGCCACTAACCCATTTTTAAACTCGTGATGTATTAAAAGCAGAATCCACCTTTTCCAGCCAAATATTGTTGCCATTGAGTCCCATGCCTCATACCAGAACATTTGGAAAAGATAATGTTGAAATTAATGAAAAAGACTGGTTCAATTATTTTATTAATATTTCATTCAATACAAGAACCTTGTTACCTGGAAATATCTGCACATTTCAAACCAATAGTGACTGAAGACTCCACAGAAAATACCTTGTACTGTAATGGTAGAGAGTCTGTAAAAACCTGGCCTAATTAAAACCTGAAAGCACTGAAAATAATTTCCCCTTTTGTTATGTACCATAAGTGTCTTCATTCAGTAATGGTCAATAATATAAAATTCAACTCCACCACAAAGAGAGACAATTTACCAACCGGCTCACTTTCCTTTTCTTTTTCTAGTCTTGCAATCTCTTCGTGAAGTCTTTTGTTGTCAGCTGCTAAGCCTTCTATCTGGAATTCATCTATATTAAATAAATCCTCTGGAGGAGAGGGGAAAAGAGAGGGGAGGTAACAAATTAATTCACTTAATATCACCACCTAATTTGAGTATCTGAACTTTGGCTTCAGCACAGCAAATACCCATTGTCTGGACAATTATTTTACACTAAAAAGAAATAACTAAAAACAACCAACAAACCCATCAGAAAAACCTTTCATTAAAATGCAACTAGGCAAAAAACCCCAAAACAAGAAGATAAATGAGTTTCTTAGTCCTCATGTCAAAAAGAGCTCAAAGTCACTCCCATGAGGTAAGAGTTTCCAAACTCATACAGCCCACACTATAGGAGAGAGGTTATTAAATAAGATTGATCTGTTCTAGCTTCACAAGGTAGTCTAACTTGTATATTTTCTCATCTATATACTTCCTTGCATCTTGAGACATCTTTTTCCTAACTTCCCTTAGTCTTTGCCAAACAATGGGTTGATTATTTTTTCCTACTAATATCCAGTAATGGTTTCCTCTCCAACTGAGAGCTCCAGTTTGCAAACATAGTGCCCTTATTTTTTTTCACAGAAGGGCAAAGAAAGAAATGTTTTTCTTCCTTGTTCTCAAATTCTGTTTGTATTTCTGTAGGTGATGAAATGAAGGAGTGACAAAGACCTAATAATTTACCAGCTCCCTGAAGATAAACACGGGTGCATGCTGAATCAGATATGGGAACGCTCACAGACTGTTTTGGAAGCTTTCAAAACTTTCTTATTTATCAGGTGTGCATCATCTGATAAGATTTTTCTTTTGTTTAATTGTCAACTTTGTCAGACAGAAACAAGAGTCATCTGCATAGATGACATTTGCATCTGAAGAATGGTATACTGGTTTTCTGTCACAAAGCCATTAAAAAGCCACAAGGTGACACAGCTATGGCTGATAGCAGGTCATGACTTATCCCTCTGTACTGGTAAAGATGTATGAAAAAAGAGAATTCAGTTGAAATAACTGAGAGGTACTTAGGAATTTCAGGTTGCCTTATCTCAGATCACTTTCGCTTGTAAACTGAGCAATCTGATGCCAGGAGAAAAGAAACCAGTAACACAATTGAATACTTAACCAAAACTTGAAAACTTACTTAATTTTGACTGCACTTCAGCATCCAATTCTTCAAAAGTATCTCTCCCTTTCATGAAAAGCTCATAGCACTTCACAGAATAGTCCATGAAAAGCTGAAAACAATTTAAAAATCTTTCATTTCAACAGTTCAAAGGGCTGTAAAATATCTACATAGTTTAAAGCTACTCAATCAATGGAATTAAACAGACAACAAAAATATTTTTCACTGTTTTGATTGTACTTTTGTAAAACTTAACTTTTCTCCTCCCTTTAAACACAGAATGCCAACAGATTATATGCAGGCAGAAGGAGTACCTATAATTCACATAAGAAAGGTCTGGAAATGCTATATTTTCTGCATTTTTAACAAGGATAATAGGTACAAGATTTAAGAACTTTTTATTGTGATGAATATAATTCTCTAAGGCTAGTTTATGGGAACCATAGATCTGTTTAACAGACCTCTTCAGTAAATATGACCACTAAAATTCAGATCTGCAGGGGTCAGAGAATGGATTTAGAATTAAACAAAGGTTACCCAAAAAGAATTTGCTAGACACTTTAAGTTACAGATGTTTCAGAGGCAATTACACCAGTATTGTGAATTTGGTATCAACATACATGCATAAGTATCAATGTAGAAGCATGTATTTTGTTTGAAAGCATTTTTACTTGCCAACCATCAGGTTTATAACCTTAGTGCAAAATTACGATTTAACTTGATTTTTGCAATGTTCTAATTAAATGTTTTAGTGTATAATGCAACCCCTTCCAAAGACCTGTTGTGAGTTAACATGAAGCTCAATCTGAGGAGTACTAGTAATCTATGAGAGATTAAAAATAAAGCAAGCTGTTGGATTTTTGAGCACCTGAATTACACTGCCACCCTATTTTGTGGCTCAGAAATAAAACATTACAACCAATTTTTATATAGAAAACCAAATAGATATTGGCAGAAGCCACTACATTTATAATTAAATCACTGTCTTTACACTGCACTGCTCTTAACCTCAGAAGTCTTGAGTGCTAAAGCAATATATACCAGAAACTCTACTAAAACAATAAACAGCATAATAATCCCCTTTCTCCAGAAAGGTGAACTGAAACAGTAGATACCTAGAGAATAAGGCTTTTCTGTTTAATACCCAGTCTTCACTGCCCATGGTATTTCCTGGTTCAGGAAATAGTTTATCAGGCTTTTTATATAATACTACTCTACTTCCTAGCAAGTCCTGTGAATATACAATGGAACAGAACCCATAAATAGGCAACAACAACCTAAACTGTATTTAAATGGTGTTGTTACAGCATATGGCAAAATTCAGCTGAGCAATTCTGATTACAATTTACTTGTTATGGTACCTTGTTGTGTACAATTCCATCATCTGTCTCTCCTCCCCAGCTCTGTCCCTCATCAAACGACGGCGCGTTTTCCCTCATCGCGGTGTACAGCTGAAAAACACAGGTGCACACACACTGAGCAAGAGTGAAGACAGCCACTAGTTTTCATATTAATTTCATCATAAGAAGCAGAGTAACACTGCATTAAGATGTCAGCAAGCAGTAATGAGCCTGTGTTTAGTGGACAAAATGCACAGGTGAAGAGGCAAGAACCAAGCAGTCAACACTGCCAAATTGGCTTGTGCCTTTTCAGCAAAAAGGACAGAATTTTCTTGTGTGCCCAATTCAGCACTGGGGAACTTCTGTCACAGATTCCAAATTTTGCTCAGATCTGAGATGGCAGCAACAAGAGTTACCACTATTTAAAAAAAACCCAACCAAACAAACCCCAAATTAAATAAAAACACCCCACCCAAACACAAAACTCTCCACTCTGTATAACAATCATGAGACGTTAGAATAAGTGCAATTGAAAATTCCATCCTTAGACTTCAAATTAGGAGAGAATGGCAGCTATCACATGTTATCTTCAGTGATTATACCCATGAACTTCTCACATTTTATGTATGTATCTCAGCATTTTCCTTCCTTTTTTATACATGAATTTATCTAGTGCATACACTTGAAGAAAAAATCATCATAATATAACATGAAAAGCTCAGTTTATAGGTTACTAGAACATAAGGCTGAGGGTTAGCTCTCAGATGACAAGTAAGAACACCTTTCTTTTTGCATAAATGTTAAACAAGGAGATTGGTACAAAATATTTGCTAGATCTGGATTGAAACTAACATTCCAGCCTGAAAGGTGGAAGTATTTGGCTTAAGGAAGACAAATGTTACCTTGACACAGTCAATTAACCAAACCAAAGCTGTCACAATCTGAGGCCAGGTGTGTGGTGCTCCCACAGTGTACAAGGAGCTTTTTGACAGAGGAAAGGGGTACCTGCAAGGCCAAAGAAAATTCATTTTTAATAGCTGTGGCAAGTAGTGATGAAAACAAATCAAGATATTTTGAAAATAAAGCAGCACATTTTTATATGTAGATGATAGCACAGAAAGAAGAACAAACTCAATTGTACTTTATACTCTACATCAAAGCAATTAAGTTGAGTTCTTGCAGCCCTATTTTATTCAATTATGGGTTTCTCATTTAGTTGTTCCTAGAAAATCTCAAATTGAAAGGAACCCCTAAGGTTCATCAAGTCCAACACCCTGCTCCTCATAGGACTACCTGCAACTAAACCATATGATGAAGAGAGTCATCCAGATGCCCCTTGATCTCTCAAAAGATGAGTTAAAATGAGTTGTCAGAATTAGTGGTTTTATCCAGGATTACATTCTTGGTGCAGCAGAGTGTAATCCATTTCAACATTTCAAGCTAGGTCAGCAGTTTCAAATGTTACAGATAAAAAAAAATTATTAAAATATCAGAAGTGAATAAAACAGTTTTATACCTGCATTTAAGGAGCCCTGGCACTTTGACACCATCATGGGTTCAAATCTACAGGCATAAAATACACTTTTTTTTTAATGAGACTGAAAATTCACCTTTATCAACAGGCAGAGGATTTTTTTTGGAAAGCTTCAGGGTGTTAATGATTTCAAACACTTACTGAACAAATTCAGAAATAAACCACTCAGCTACTTAGTGTTTTTTTCACCTCAGCAGTAATTCTTGTTATTTCCACAGCCTGCTTTTGAAAGTCAAAACATTACAGAAAAACATCTTTTAAACTAAATTAACTGGATCCAGCATTCTGGAAATTTTAGTTCTTGGATTCTAACAGAATGAACAGAAAGGTCTGTAAAAGAAAATTGTGTCTATCTTTTTAAGTTTTATACAAATGACCAAATTTTACATTACAAAGCAAGATTCCAAGAGCCTATAGATCTGCAAGTTCAAATACAATATGTAGAGTAGACTCTGAAAATCAGAGAGTAAACCTAGAGCTAAACAAAAATGAAACAATAATCCTAACATTGTACTATTAGAGTCTCATCTGAATAAAGAAGCCTATCCATTCTCCCCAACTATCATGCAGAACTCTTACATTTTAAATTTCTAGCCGTAAAGTATCTATTTAGCCCAGGAGAGTGACAATAATCATCATACCCAAGCTCTCTAAAAACTTTGGGAATTTCCTCTTCAAATTTTGAGTCAGGCAGTTCATAAGAAGGGCAGAGGAACCCATAGATAAAGGTGAAGATTTTTAAGAAGTCCTTCACCGATGGAGATTGCAGCGATTTCATGGAAACATTGTGGGCGTAGGCGTTCTCAACGAGAAACTGCAGAAAAGAAACGTGGCATATTAGTCAGGAAATAAAAGCTAAAGTGCAAACCAAGAACAGTCAATATTTTGATGAGAACATTTTCCACCCCATAACATCCATGCAGAAATTGTTAATATGGTACCTCACAAAGCTGCTTGATGCACTGCTGGATGAATGCCTTGTCGTGCAGTGGCCTGGGATCCTTTATCTTTTCTGTCCCAAACACGCTGTACTGGCTGTTGCGTGACCCTCCAACCCCACTCGCCCTAAGAGCAAACAACAGACACAGGTCTTGCCACAATGCACACACAGGAGAGCTCTCCTCATGTTTAAGTCACTACAATGGCTATTTTTATGTTTCCTTTGCTTAGTTATGCAAAGTCATATTTGAAGTTCTCTTTATTTAGGATGATCGGAAAAAGATTATCAACTTTGAAACCACAAGGCACACATACAACAAAGAGATTGCTGAATCCTAGATGAATACTTTCTTCATTTTATTGGAAGAAATAAACTTCTGGAGAGCAGAAAAATACCCCAAAGATGATGTGACTGTAAATAAAGCCTAAACTATTTAAGAAATATTTAAAAGAAAGAGAGTCCTGCAACATTGGGGTCCTGTGAAAGAAGATACCCACAACACAGAAAACCATGAACTAAGCAGAAAGATCATAGAATTTTGGAAGGTTTGTATCTTAGAGAAAAGAAACAAAGGCAGAGTGTACTGAAAATGTCATTCTTCCTTAAACAGGAGAATGTGTTGAGATACCCTTGAGGTCTGTGGTGCATATCATTCCCAAGAGAAAAAAAAAAAACAGCTTCCAAAGCAATTCCTACTCCACAACATTATTGTTTAGCAATCAAGAACTGGAGGAAGGCAAACCTGAAGGTCTGCTGGCCTCAGATCCATTATTCCCTATAAAGAAATTCTGTCAAGAGAGAAAAACTGCAAAATTACTAGGGATCATTTTTGTTTTAATTTACAGTGCAGAGAAAGAATGTTATCAATACCTCTTCCCAAAAAAGCTGACTTTTCTTTCTGAAGCTCCAGACGTAGGTTTGCTCATGCTCAGCTTCCCAAAGGTGCTTCTGTCCTTCCTGAGGAATAAAGAGAAGGATTCAAGTGTCTATTTCTACCAATTCCTCTTTTGCTCATTCAAGAACTATACCCACACTCATATATATCTAAGCACCTTCATCACAGCAACATCCTAGAAAGGTCAACTGATTCTAAGGCATCATTTGTCCCTTATCAAAACTCTTTCTGCAAGAAGATTCACAAGCACACAGTTTATCCAGAGACATACCCAGCCACTCCTAAGAAACATGGAAGGAAGTGTTATGGTTTGAAATGTGTCACAGGTATACAAAAAGGTTAAAGGAAACCTTTTTGCAAATCTGGAGCACTTGTGCAAACAGCCTTGGCTGCAAGGAGCCTTCTCCTCACTGCTGTCATTTTTTCCCCCTCAGTTGCTACTCACACACACAAACACACTACAGCAAATCTCTTCAGAATTAGTTTTATACACCTGTTCTTAGCAGCATGGCCAGCAAAACTTACATCTGAGGTGTCTGAAGACCCATCTTGTTGCTGTCCTGCACTCTCAGGGCCATCATGGATTGCCGACCGCTGCTGCCAGCAATGCTTGAGCTCCGCCTCATTGTGACCGATGTAAATCACAATCCCTCAGCACCAGAACACCCAGGATTTGAGAGTCTTTTCTTTCTTAAATGCCACAAGGATTTTCCCAAAGATCAGAATAAAAAAGTAGGACTGCACATTGGACCAAACAGTGAGACAGTTTCCAGAAATAGTGGTTTCCCTTTTAAAAAAAATAAAAAAGAAAGAAAACATGTTAAATTCCAGAAATACATAGAAGCAGCCACAGTCTTTTAAATCAACTGTTTTATTGCTGAAAGTGTCAGTGCTTGTTCCAAACCTACTGTTTTGCCTTTCTTTATATCTGGTAATTTCTAACCTAGAGGTTCCAAAAGCAAAACATCTTGAGAAGTTTTTCTGTTCTGTCGGCTGGGAAGAAGGCCACACCAGGAATACTGTTTCCAGCATTTCAGCCCTTCATCCACTCCTGAGCTGCTAACTCTGAACGTGCTTATTCATTTACAAAAGATCTCCCAGTATCATAGCACAATAACTGGAAAACATATGCTGAGATAATATTATGACTCTCTTCAGACTATGCATGCAAAATATAAATCAAACTGGAATATTAATACTATTGTCCCCATAGTGGCATTAAGTGGGAATTCAAAGTTAAGAGAATTAACTCTGGGAAAAAAAAGCCAACTTTCACCCTCTACAGAGGTTCTATTTTATTTGTAGCATGGGCTTAAGTGAGTGAATTGTAACTAATTAAAAAACCCTCCATTAAAACCATTACCAAAACACATTATTAGTATAAACCACATTTCATTTTGCTTCTACTTCCACTGTTCACAAACCACACCAAAATTTAGCTCAGGCCCAATTCACAGTGCAGCGTATCCATGATCTCGCTGTCTCTGGGGCAGAAGCTGCATTAATCCATTCCTTTAACTGGGACTGACCACAGAGTCAGAATTTTTTTCACAAACATAGCAAGCGACTAGTTTCCAGAATAACAGAATCCATTAGGTTAGAAAAGACCTGCGAGATCACGGAGTCCAACTTATGACCAAACACCACCACGGCACCAAGCGCTCCATCCAGCCTTTCCTTAAACACCTGCAGGGACAGTGACCCCACCACCACGCCGGGCAGTCGTGGTGGTTCTTTCAGCAGCCTTGACACGCTCATTCACCACAGCAGTGCGTTCCAGTGTATAATGCCCCTTCTGTGAATGAATTCCTCCAGGTGACCAAACACCTCCGCTTGCACAGCGCTTGTGGACACCAATAAAGCACCCTGAGCCTCCTTTTCCCCGGGATAATCAGCGCCGTCTCCCGCAGCCGCTCCTCACGGCACTGCTGCTCCAGCCCCTTCCCCAGCTCAGCTGCCTTTCCCTGGACACCTCAATGCTCCAGCACCTCCGTGTCCGCCCAAACTGAGGGGCCCGGAGCTGGGCACTCGGCGTGCGGCCTCACCAGTGCCGAGCGCGGGAGGACAACCACTGCGCTGGTCCTGCTGGCCACGCTGGTGCTGACACAAGCCAGGATGCCGCAAGAGCAGAGTTCGAGCAAAACTTCCCCGAGCCAACACGCCAGCGGAGAAAAGAGGGTAAGAGCGCGGCAGAGCTGGGTGCAGCTCCACCCATTCGCCCTGACAGCGCGCCTAACCTGTACCGAAGACGACAGGGGTAGCTCTGGACTCGCCGCCACCTCACGGACACCGTGTACAGTGCCGAGGGGATGTTGATGTTGTCGTTGATGTTGATGTTGTCGTTGTCGTTGTCGCTGCCCCGCTCCTCGCCGAGCCCCGGCCCGGCCCGCCCGGCCGTTACCGCCCGCGCCGCCGCCGCTCAATTTCAAATCCGCCCGCCCAGCGCGTCACGCGACGTGCGTCACGCGTCACGTGACCTNAGCGCGTCACGCGACGTGCGTCAAGCGTCACGTGGCCTTGCGTAGCGCGTCACGCGCGGGAGGACAACCACTCACGTGCTCTTGCGTAACGCGTCACGTGGCCTTGCGTCCCGGCGGGGCGGCGGGCTGAGGGTGAGGGAGCGCCCCGGTGTCCGGAAGGGCCCGGGGAAGGGAATGGCCCTGCAGCCGCCCCGCCGGGACTGTGTGTGCCCGGCGCTGCCGGGACAGGGCGGGCCCCGCGCTTTTCTCCTTTACAGGCAGTTTTGCTGGGGAAAAACCCCAGCCCTCGGTTCCTGCGCGCCCGAGGGAACGGGTATCGGCTAGGGCCGCGGCTGCCCCTGCTCCTTTGCCTGTGTTAGTGCTCTAGGGCGTCGTCATAGTCATCCGTGTTTCTATACGTATATATGGTATATATATATATGTCTATGTGTATGTGTGTGCAGATATAGTGTATGCATACGTATGTGTGTGTATATATATGGGTGTTTATGTGTGTTTATATAGCGTGTGCATGTGTATAGTGTATATATATATGTAGTCTGTATAGCATGTGTGTAACATATCTAGCATATAGATGTACTATATATACATATACGGTGTATATACAATATATACACACTAGTCATTTAGTCGCAGACATGATCAGTGTGTCATAGTGCTGTCTTCTAACTTGCTACAGAGTCAGAGTAAGTGTATACCGTATGAAAGTATAAAAAATTTGCTTACTATAGAAAAATAGCGGTGTAAGGATGAACATAATGAGAAAACAAGCTGAAGTCAGAAGTTTCCAGTTTGTTCTGCAAGGACATGGAAATGTCTGTCAGAAGTCTGTGTGAACTTCTTAAACAGTATCAAATCTGTAAGGTGAATTCTTCTGAATATCCCACAGGAGGAGGTTGCTCCAGGAAGTGCATGTGGTCGGTGAAAGCTGTGGTGTCAGGGAGCTGATTTCCCTCCCAGGAGAGGGGACTGCTGATGTCGGTGGTGCATTGTGTGACAGAGGGATGGCTCGTGGATCATCTCTCTTTCATCAACCGCTGTGGCTATGAGCTCTGGGACTCCTCTGCACACCCTGCTGCTGTCACCCGCAGTGCTGCTGTCACGCCTGCTGCAGACTGTCACGGTACTTCTGCTTTTGCTGCCACCTCCTCATCAAGCCATGGTCCTCCTTATGGTCCTGGAGATGCCATAGAAACAGAAGGTAAATCAACAAAAATGAGATATGTGTTTCGGGAGGAGTTCTTTGATATTTCTGAGCCCCACATAGCTGCAGCTCCTGAGGAGCGGCTGTGTCAGGCATGCTCTGAGGTGGCTCTGACAGCAATAAAGGCCAACAGCAACAGAGAGGAACACCAAGAAGGAGCAAAGAGTGACACTGGAGATTCTGTTGCCAGTGCTAGGAAGGTATGTTCTCTGTAACACAGTAAATTACAATAATCCCTTGATAAGTAATACACTACAAACATTGTTTTGCATGCCTTAGTCTTTTGAGGTTGTGTAGAAGAGCAGGAACTTTTGAGGATATTCTTCTGTCCCTTATGTCAATAATATGCATTCTGTGTCTCAAAAGCAGTGGGATTGCTCCCAGAATCTCCTGACATTGGTTGTGGTCAGGTACACAGCCCGAAACTGTGGTGGCTGTCAAGATTGTGCAGGTTAGCAAATTGGGAAGGACAGTGTGAATTTACTTTCAGAGTTGTTCAGTACTGTTCAATGTGGGCAAAAGAAAATAAGAGTCGCAGGTCTAAACCAGTAAATGTAATTGTGAAGATGTAGTTCATGTTTTTCTTTTATTGGTAGCTGAAACTTCTTGTATGGGCCCAAAGAAGGCATGAGCACAAGCTGTGACATACATTAGCTACCTTCAGATCCCAGTGCCATGAGCAATGTGGCTTTAAGCCTCTGCACCTTGTCAATGTCTGCACCAGCTTAGGTATTTTTGCTTATTTGACTTGTACTTGTGATGAAAAAGAGATGGAAAGTTTCTTCTGCTTTTATAAAAAGTTAATTTGTAATTCAGGTATGTTTGGTTTTTTTTTTCCCTTTTATTTCATAATGGAGTAATATGGATTTTTTTGTTGCCGTTGTTTGCTAAATCTGCAGAAACGTAAAAGGAAATGTGTATTCAACCAGGGTGAAGTGGATGCTTTGGAATACCATTCAAAGGTAAGCTGGAATAAATGTCTGTGTTGCAAATACATGATGCCTGACTTTGGGCACGTACAGAGTGGAGGACATGGTTGCAGACAAGTTCTGTTCTTGTAGCATGTTCCACCAGTGCAGAGGAGGAAAGGGATGGTCAGTCTCCCCAGTCCTTAGGTGAACAAGTGATAACAGAGAAGGTCTTCTATGTAGATTCACTGGAAATTGCATCTGAGAAGTTGCAAAGAACTGGAAGCTGCATTCACAAAGTATCTTTTACTGCTGTGGGTAACTGAACTTTATATTGTGATGAGTTGAATATTGATTTGAAACAGTCAGTGTAACCAGTTCTGAAGCTCATCTCCTCTTCAGCGTTTCGGGATACTGTGCTGAAGTTATTCAAAGCTTTTCTGACCAAATGTGCTCCAAAATACCTCATTCTGCAATTGAGAAAGTGTTGGGTTTTTTTTTCCCCACTCTTAACATTTTAAGTTGTCATGCTAAAGCATTATGAATGAGTTGGAATTCAAACCTATAGGCTTATTAGCAAATCATAAAAATGCAATCTCTAGGTGATGTTTGATGTATTTGATGCCCAAATAGTGATGTGAACCTAAACCAGGACTTAGAGTACTTGCTTTCTTTCCTTTGACAAAGGTTAGTCCTATTGGGATTTTTGTTTAATTCTGTTTCTCTTTAACTACATTTAGATGACCACACTTTTTTCTGTTACGTGTCAGTGATCTTGTAGTAAGTACAGTTTGCTGTGATACAGTGTAGAGGTCCTGTGGTTGTTTTTGTGAATAAGCTGTGCATGTGCAGTCACCTTAAAGGAGAGAACTTTGAAGTTCAGAGTCTAACAGAGGTTTATGACTATGAGTTTCAGCTAAAATAAGATCATTCAACAGCAGAAATAAGGGAAGAAATGAAGAAGTTTGATGTCTCGAAGTCTTGTGTAACTTCGAATGATTTTTGGGGAATATGTGGAAAAGAGTTTGAAAAAATCTGTGACCCCGCTTAGAATTTCAGTCAGAGTCAGTGTAGGGAACAGTACAAAAGATGATAGATTCCTTCAGCAGCCACTTGTTAAAGCTGTTTAGATTGCTTGATAGTCAAGAGACTGTCCACCTGTGAATTAACACATGCATGTAAGAAGAAAAGCCATCTGCATTCATTCAGCTGTACAACTTGTATAATTTCTAAAGATATGTTTATTAATTCTGTTGAAGCAGTATGAGCTTCTATTATTAGAGACCTAGATACCAAACATTTATGACTGTACTCTCTGATACCTAGAGGTGGCACTATTAAATTACTAAAAAAATGTTTTCTTCCCCTGACAATAATTTGGGAACCATAATGAAGAGTATTTTGTAAAACCCTCTTGTAATCTTGAAGATTCTGTAATCAGAAGATTTAGAAACCACAATATGTATTTAAAACCTTTAATAAAGCTAGTGTAACTGACAATACTGCTATTCTAAGTGAACAAACCCACCTCACTGGCAATTAAAACTCTTATAGGCTCCATGACTTGAAAATGAAGTAGGCCTCTCAATTTTGTGAAGGGAAGATGCTGAAGTGAATGACACAGTACATAGATTGAAGAATCTTGTCATCCTTGACTGACTAACAGTCTATTTGAGAGGTTTGCCACTTGGAAAAATTGCAAAATCAAATTCTGGTACTTTAATTTGATTTACTGATTTTACTTCTGTATTAATGTAAAATGCATAGACTGTTGTTTTATGAAGTAAATTAAAATGTGGAAAATTACTGATTTTTAGATCCCAGTATACATCTCAATTAAAAATATTTTCATGGGCACAGTATCTTGAAATTAGATTAGAATTTTAAATTAAACTTCAGATAATTGCATTGAAATTTATGTTTGGTTGGAACAATAACGTTCTACCTCTGTTGTCTGAAATATTTTATTCAGTATTTTCTCTCTCTGTCCAGCCTTCTAATTATTGTAGCTTTACTGAAAAACCAACAACAGAAGTTAGCATGGTGTCCTGGTTTTGGCTGGGATAGAGTTAGTTTTCTGCTTGATTGCTGGACAGCTAACATAGATGTGGTGGCATGGAAATACTCCAAATAAAAAATAAATCCAATTTTTTTAAAAAGCGCCAGAGTCAATATATTGAAAGCTAAAGGTAGACACGTTGCCCAAATGTTTGCACCCAGCTTCAGCTGATTTGTTTTTCCCAACCTGGTCAGAATAGATCAGAAAACATCAAAGATTCTCATTTTGGATTTAGTATGAGGATAATGTTTATAGCTACAAGTGTGATACATAGTGCTTACCCTAAGTCAAGGGGTTTCAGTTTTCCATGTTCTGCCAGTGAGCAGGTGCACAAGGAGGTTGGAAAGGAACAGGGCCAGGACAGGTGAGGTGAACTGGCCAAAAGGATGTTTCATGCCATGGCATGTGATGCTCCTGATATTAACTGAGGGAGTTGCCTGGGTGCCAGGGATTTGCTACTAGGGCATAGGCTGGACATTGAAAGATCATATTGTGCATCAGTTGCTTCTCTTGGGTGGTACTTCTTGCTCTCCTTTTTATATAATAAAAAGAATGGTAATATTTTATTTTGTTTCACATATGAAATTGTTCATATCTCAGCCCATGAGGTTTGCTTTTTCCCTTGGATTCTCCTCCCCACCAAATACTTGGAGGCACAGGGTGTGAGTGAAGGGCTGTGTGGTGCTTGGTTGCCAGCTGGGTTTAGACCAAGACACATGGCCTTACAATCATGCCCTTGTAGTTCTGAGCCAGTGATCTCAGGAATTGGCAAGGATCCCTTTCCGTGCCTGCAGACTGAAAATGTTTTGATTTCATTTGCATTCCCTGATCAAGTAGATACTTGAAAGATGATGTATTTTTTTCCCTTGTTTCTTTGTGACCATGCAGATCAGGAAGCTCATTTGGGAAGGCACTTTGCATTTAGTCCAAGAAGGACTGAAAAGTGGTTTTCTTCGCCCAACTGCAGGATTCAGTTGCAGGAAGAATGATGTTCCTGGACACATTATCTGTGGTTTGGCTGAATTGTGTGAAATGGCAAAGCAGTTTCCAGCTGTGAATGAAAGTGACCATCAAGCTGTCCATGTGCTAGAGGATGGAACCTCCAGTCCAGAGCAGGACCTGCTTTCGTGTGTTACAGAAAACAGCTCAAACCACACAAAGATAATTGTGTTAATGGGACAGAAATACTTGGTGCCACCAAAAAGCAGTTTCCTTTTATCTGATATTTCATGTTTACAGCCCCTGCTGAACTGTAAGTATCTTTAGGTGTTACAATTTACCCCTTTTCTCCTGCCTGAGAAGGGCAGTTCATGTCAGTGTGACTCAGTGAACAGATTTTTACATACAGCATCACACTGATAGCTGCTGCAGGCTTTCAGAGTGATATTTCTAACTTTGTGCAAATAGGTAAGCACTTTCAAAGGAATCTTGAGTGGTTAGGAGTTCATGTCATGAGGGGATTATTTGTCTCCAGGAGCCTCCTTTAAAAATCTCAGCCAAAATACAAGAGTTTGTAGCATGCTCTGAGCCCCTGACAGCATGGGAGTCAGGTAAACATGTTAAATTGGGACTAGCTTTGCTGCTGGATCCCTATCACACACGATGAGGCTTTAACATAGATAAGTCCATGCTGCTGCTGCTGAGGTCATGGTCCTGCTATCTTGATTTTTAGGTGCATTAGACCATGGGGGAGGGATGAGATAATACACCTGAAAGCAAATGTTGCCTTCCAGACTTACCCTGCTCGGTGGCAGGGTCTTTTTAGATTGGCCTAAACTGATTGTGGAGCAAAGCCCAGCATCCCCCAGGGAAGGTGAGGATGTTGGAGAGGCTGCTGCACCCAGCTGGAGGGGAGCACTGCTTTAGCCAGACAAGGAACAAGCATGACTTGACTGTTCAGCTGCTGAGAGTATTTCACAGCTGAGAGCATTGCTTAAGCCAAGAGACAGGGAAACGGGGGGATTTCAGAATAAACAAGTCCTCTAAAAGTAAAAGCTATCCAAGCTACTATCCCCAGCCTTAAACTGACAGTAAGCATCAGTCTTCACTGCGTTTTGCCATTCCATTAGCTTTCAAATTGACCTTCGTTATTGTTATTACTATTATTATTATAATTACTAGCAGTAGCAGTTAGGCTTCAGACAGTCTTATAGGAAAAATGTTGCCTGTGAGCAAGAGCTGGGGATTACTGCTCTACCCTCTAATCAGTAATTTTAGATGTTAGTTGCACATGAGAAGAGAGGAAATGTAACTTAGATGTTCTTTTTTTTAGGATTTTTTTTTAGTTTTTTTATTGAGAAGTCATGCAGGAGGTAGAATGTTACTACCTAAATAATAATTTTATATTTGAAGTCAAGAATCTAGCCACTTAGCTGTTTTCAACTAAAAAAAAGAAGGAAAGAAGGAAGATTATTACCACTTTGCTACCACTATGCACCACTGTGCATATAAGATAGCATGTTTGGATTCTCCAAGAAGTAAGAGAGCAGTCCAAGAAATCTGAGCAAATGTGAGCAGCAGTGAATGTTAACATAATACCCTGACTTTAGATTTTCTTTTTTTAGGAAGTCTGCTATCCATTTTAGTGATTATTTTTCTTCTTCCCTTTCACCTGCCAAAAGAGAAGTAATTCTTGCTTGTCAGTCCACTGTAAGGACAACACCTCCAGTGTTAAATAAGATGTAGTAACAACACTTAATGAAAATTATATACTAAGCTGTTGTTCTTACCCTCATGCTTAATGGAAGAACAGATATGTTCTCTGGAAAAAATAAAATTGGAGAGTTTTGTCTCTTCATGGCTGTGTCCTGTATCTTCTGTCCTCCAAGTAAAGTGAACTCAGTTTCTCCCATGAAAATGTTTTTTTCCTCTTGGTCATTAATTCCCTTTTCATGCACTGTGTGTAGCTATCTGTCTCTCTTTACCTCCAGTAGTGCAAAACCATTTTCTAGGTCTGGCTTGAAACTCTGTATGTCCCTGTTGGCCTGCTGGAAGATCAAACAGAAGGGGAATCTTGCTCTCAAGGCTGCAGCTTTTGACTCAGCTGGGTGCTTTATTACATAGCTTCTGTTGGGAAACTGGGAGAAATTTTCGTTTTTGAGACTTGCACTCTGCTATCCCTATTTCTTTTTTTCTGAAAGTCCTCAAGATGTTCAGAATTTGTTGGAGGGATCTGACACAGATTGCATAAAAGTCCTTTTCTTAGGTAATCAGCCTAAAAATACCTGAATTTTCTGGATGTGATTATCTGAATTAAAACAAGCATGTCGAAAGTCTTATAACTTCTTACTTGGAGAGAACAGAAGAAATTAGCAGTTTTGCTGTATGAGAGCTTTAACTCAGTTTTTTTAAAGTTAATTTACTGGCTTTTTTTTTTTTTTTAAATCTCACTTTCCAGACAAGAAGAAGTATGATGTAATTGTGATCGATCCACCATGGGAGAACAAGTCTGTTAAAAGGAGTAACAGGTACGTTTTATAGTGAAATCAAATTTTGTCTTTGTAGCTTACAAAGGCTAATCAACATTTTAATATATTGATGCAATCCAAAACCAATAGGACTGTGAGATTGTAGCTTAAACTTGTGAATATTTTGACACATGCTTACTTTCAAGTCTATGGAATGTCTTGGGGATTTCACTGAAATATCTTGGATACTTGGCATACAAAATATGTGCAAGAGTAGATCTTACATGACTTAGCTGGTGAGAGAATGTTAGTTCTTACAAAGAAACTGTGGATTCAGCTGTTTTGTAGGGCCCAGATCATGGAGATATTAATTTGTAATTAATAAGGTTACTTGAGTGGGCATAAAGGTAGGTAAATGTGTAAGTATTTCCAGGACTGAAATCTTACTCAGAAGTTTGAGTGGGTTTTTATTTAATTTGAGCTGTAGCTTAAGCTTCAGTCTAATATTTAGAAGAAAGTGATAATGCAGCAGTAAAATCCTCTAGTGCAATAGGAACTCTCTGAGTACTGCAGTTTATGGAGTCATTAACTTAAATTTTTATGGGGTTCCTTCACTGCTGAGTAACACTGTTTATGCCAGTGGAGTCCTCTTGATTACCATGGAATGGTATCCGTGTGAAAGAAGGGTAGACAGGAAATATGTCCTTACAACTTTCTAGAATAAAGTTTACTGTGGCTTTTGAAGCTGGTTATGAAGACCTGGTTTGAAGATGTGAAGACTGATTAGTAGGCTTTCCTTTGAAAGCCCTTCAGAAACCTCTAGAAACTCTTGAGTTGGACTCATTCAGATGTCTTTCTTGAAGGTGTTCAGAGAAGAATTGTAGTTATAAGCATAAAATAGCCACAAAGACCCTCTCTGCCTTACAAAATAAAGGCAAAAGGTAGAGGAGCTATCACTGCTCTTGATTACCCTGTTGACAGCTAGTTGTTTGGAAGCATTTCTCATCTGGGTGAATCTTTTTCTGTCTGGGCAGTCTAGTCCAGGAAATATTTTGGATTTTATCCTTGGTTACTGTTTCTCACTGTAGCATCACATAGGGTCCTGGGTTACCCACACAATGGCTGCTGATTTCCAGTAGGCAGTGTGGCAATATTTTTGATGTTGCAATGTGTGGGTTCCATGAATTGCAGTTTGCAGTGTAGAATTGCATTGTGAGAAGATGGTAGAACAGGCCAGAATCTGGAAAGCATGCTTTATTCACCAGTGTAGCATTCTGTTAGCTCAGAGAAGTGCAGAACTGTTTTGAATAATCTAGAGAATTTCTACTATGGATGGTAATTTAAAAAAAAAAATGAATAACTTCTGAAAATAATTGGAGAAATTGTTATTTTTTTGACCTCTTTACTTGACAGTCAAGTTAGTGTCAGCCTTGCAAATGACCCAGTTGTCATTTTCATTGAGAAAAGGAAAGCTTATTATGAGAAATGAATAGTATTACATTGCCTGAGAAGCCACTTTTCACTAAATAGCTTTGTTCTGGTGTAAAGATGAGAATATTGAAATACATATTGTAGTTCTTAAATGAAATATGGGCTTCTAAACTGCTTCAGAGTCATAACTCATAATGCTGTTTTGAGGGAATAGTGTAAATATGTAGTTAAAGGTTCTGCCCAGTAAAACTTAAGTACATACACTAATGATTTTCTATAAAATCCATCAGATTTGGCCACTGGGTGCCAGTCTTGGACTGTTTTTGAGACTCAGGTTGTCAGGAGATAATTCTTGAAACAACTAGTCTGTGTAATTTCTTCACCCATTTATGCTGCTTTGCAATTTTCATAGTTAATGCTAATTTGCTTTCTCACTGTATTGGTTTATAGGTACTGCCATTTGTCCCCATGGCAAATCAAGCAGATTCCTGTACCAGCACTAGCTGCTCCAAATTGTCTTGTAGTCACGTGGGTGACCAATAGACAGAAGCACCTACATTTCCTTAAGGATGAACTTTATCCTCATTGGTCAGTGAAAACACTTGCTGAGTGGCACTGGGTAAAAGTAAGTTCTCCATTTGTTTTGTTGCTTTCTTGGAGGCTGAGAGGACTTGCACTATGACACTTTATACTTTTCTAATTTGTCTGTTTACTGCCACGTGCTTCTGGATTTGAAAGCCATGATATCATCAGTATCCTCCTTTTTATTAAAGAAAATGTCTTGGAAGAAAATGGGATATTAAAATATTTCACTGTATATTTTTAACTCTTTTGTGTCAGATTACAAAAGCTGGAGAATTTGTATTGCCTTTGGATTCTTTGCACAAAAAACCCTATGAAGTTCTTGTTTTGGGGAGAGTTCAAGGAGATGTAAAGGAAACCTTAAGGTATGTCAAGATATTTATGGTAAATGTCTTTTTTGCAGCTGATAGGATTCCCTTTGTATATATCATTTGCTCATAATGCAGGATAATTTCCCAAAATCTCTTGGCACCATCTTTTGGCTGACCTAATTAGTTTTGAGATAAGGAAGTGCCATAATGAGGTTAAAGAGTGGAAACTCCTGTCTGTTCCTTACATCTGTCCATGTCCAGAAGGTGGCTTGGCCAAAAGCCTCATGGGCAGAGCTTCCTTTGCTGAGAGGTGCTCTTGGGCAGTGAGGCCTTGGCACATTTGGGATGCTGCTGTTCTTCCACACATGAAAACACACAGGACCACATTGTTTGTTCTCAGCAGCTCTTTATGGCTGTTGTTAACCACGTTTTGTCGAAGGCCTCAATGATTTCATAACCTGTAGTTTGATTTATTATGTCTAAGCAACGTTTAACTTCCCTTGGAGTTCCCTGAACTTTGGGAATGAACATTCTGTGTGTTAGCTCCCATCTGAAGTAGCTCTGCAAGAGCTGCAGCATTGCATTGGTCATTCTCATGTTTTTCTTTTTCTGATTTCTGTGACAGGAAATCTGAAGGTGTACTTCCAATTCCAGAGCATAAGTTAATTGTCAGCATACCCTGCAGTCTGCATTCACATAAACCTCCTCTTGCTGGTACGTTTTGGCTTTGTTGTCTGATGTTTCTGTAGTGCAGTGGACTTGAATATCTCATTCTAGGATGTACCTAGAATTGCCTTAATTTCCCATTTGGCAAGCAATTTTACTCACCAGAACTTACTGTACCTCAACATTTCTGAAAGTGTTGTGAGGCACCTCAGTCTTGGTCTCTAAAAATGAACATGGAGACTGGAACTTCAGGTATTACTGTGTGAACATTTTGTGTAGACATGTAGAAAAAAATGTTGCCTTTTTTAAAATTTGTTTTTTAAATACTGCACAGTTTTACAGATACTTCATCTATGAAGTTATGGCAAATGACCTAAAGTACTTTGTGAGGGGGAGAACTTTAGAAATATTTAACATAGGAAGACAGAAACTTCTTTATTATGTCGTACTGGAAAAAATGTTTACATTTATGCATGAATTGATTATATACTTGCAGTACAATCATACCTATAAGTCCAAAAACTTAATTATTTTAAGACTGCTAGTAATAGGCAATAAATAAGGCATGCCCAGCTTATTTCTGAGGAGTTGTATTTTGCTTACTGGAATTGATGCAGTAATCCCAGCTAGCCAGTTAGTGTGGGTATAAATTCAACTTATCAGTGTTTAGTCCAAAGAATTGTTCTGGAGCACTTCTACTTTAACTAATTTTGTCAATAGGAAGTTGTACTTCTTTCATCATCATAGCACCTTATTAAAACGATATGGCAAGAAATATATTGAATACCTCTCACAAAATTGGTTTCATTCTGCCCCCCAAGGGGGCAGCTTACAATGAATCTGCAGATATTCCAGGTGCACATGGTGCTTTGTAATCCAGTCAGAAAAGAGAGGTAGAAGAAATGTTTGATGCTGTTGGAGAGGAGAGGTGTCACAGTTTGCTTCACTGACATGCTTTCCTTGTTGTGTTCCCAAAGGGTAGAACAACTTCTGATCTGGCCAACTGTATGTTCAGAGACACTCTAAAATTTGTGTTTGGAGGCTTGTATTTATTAAATTAACACACACACGTATATATATTTATATCTATATAAAAATATATAGATAGATACACACACACACCCCCCCCCCGT
>VZRZ01003789.1:117788-205691 GCA_013398175.1 Climacteris rufus | reverse complement strand
CCCCCCCCCCCCATTAAAAATGTAGTAGAATTCACATACTATGGTTAGCTAAATATAGAAAAAAAAGAAAGGCAAGTAATTATAGGAGGGTCTTTTTGTCATTATGAAGCCACATCTTTAAGAATCAGGGCTACAGCAGGAGGTATGTATATTAATTTAAACTAGTGAATGGTAGGGTGGTAATGTGTGTGGGAGTCACCTAAGGCCTCTTTAGCAAACCAATACTTAGCAACAAACAGAAAATTCTGGTACAAAAACGGCCCTGGGAACAATTCTTTCGTGGGGCAGAATCCAAAATCCGTATTGGGGAATGCTTTGTCAACTATGACCCTGAATGGATTTTGAAAGAAACTGTCTGTGCTAATTTCTTGTGTGTTTTTCTTGAGTCTTCACTTGAACACTGGGGTTTGATACCCTTGTGCAGTATTTACGTTTCTCTTTTAAAAAATGAATTTGCTGTGGAGCATTATCAGTGACTTACAAGGATTTTGTAAAAATCCACGTGTATCCTACAGACTTTTGGCTCCTCTGTGCAGAATATGGTTATGTAATGAAAAGGTAGACCATAAGGCAAAAGCTAATTTCTGATGCTTGTACTTCTGTGCTGTACAAGGTACTGCTTTCATGACCAGATAATATTCTCAAACATCCAGCAGAGAGCAGCTGAGCTACATCCTAGAGGGGTTCAGAAGAAATTTGAACAGAAGCAGAGACTTGGCAAGGGGGGAGAAGGACACTTGATGAGTCACACACATTCTTTATGCTTTGTTTAAGTAGTAACAAAGACCAAAATATTAGTATTTACTGATGCTGTCTGACACTTTGTTTCTTATTACAACAATAAAGGTTGTATGTTGGTACATATGTAGCCACTTAGTGACTGATTATAATAGTTTATCTCTCTGGGGGAAGAGAAAGATGTAAATTAAAGTGAGCCATCAAAAAGAGATGTTTGTGTTCCTACAGTGCATTTAACCATGAAATTGCAACTGGAGGGGTTTTTGGTGATGCATGTGCTGTGTTCAATGCTTAGAGCTCTAATATGTCATTGTAAATGTACTTAACACTGCTTTATGCAAATGTGTTAAAATCAAATTTTATTACTCCAGGTTTTGATTCAAATAACAGCAGGTTTTCTTCCTAATTCAATTCAATGTTGCTCTTAGAGGACATAAAAGATATTCTGTTACAGTGATGTATGAAGTTCTACATAACTTCACATCACCTTTTTCCCTTTTGCTGTATTATAAATTGTCCTTATTTATAGCCACTGCTCTTCCAGTTTTTAAGTATATACATTTATTGTTAGAAAATAATATTGTCATGTAGGAGTTTGCCTAAAAGCACTGAAATTAATTCTTGGCTGTGTTCTAACCACTTTGCATATCTCCTGCAGAACAGTGTAATGAGAAGTCGTGGGATCTCCCTCCTCTGTAGCAATGCTGGCTTGTTAGGCCATGCTGTAAAGGTTTTCTTGGAACTAAAAAAAAGTGAATGCCTTTTGTTTCCTTATGTGCTTTGTGAGCCCTTACTGATAGATTTATCAGCATCTAAGTTTAACTTGAAGTCCAGGAAAGATGTAGTGGTGTAAAGCCATCTTTGAGCAATGTTTTAGATCGTTTTGTAGTCCTGCTCTATTCAGGAATTGGACAAATTGGGCAATAAGGACCTGCCCAGTGCAAACTCTTTTGAAGGGTTATTCTAAACTGAGATCAACTGTGTGGTTTGTGCTTTGCATGGCTCGCTGATCAGGCAGTGAAAAAGCACAGTCATTTTCACTTCATGTATCCAATTTGTCAGTGTAGAACTTGCATTTTAGGCAGTGGAAGTTCAAAATATAAGTGGGAACTGTTGCTTGTTTCAAAGATAATTCTCCCTTTTGCATATTTTGACGTTTCTAGCTGCAGGCATGCTCAGTAGGGGATTAGGAGTGAGCAGGTATGGCAAGTCTGCTGCCTGACCACTGGATCCCACTTCAGAGTGAAATGGTTTTTCTGGAAGTGTTACATCTACCAGCTGGCTTTGTGCTGACTTCACGTGTCCTAGGGCATTAGGTGCTCAAGTGTAAGTGCCTGAGTTGCTGTCATAGTATTTGTGACACCTGCAAGTGAGAAAGAATAGGCTGTTTATCATCTATTTATCATCTGTTTCTTGTCAATGCTATCTGTAAGTGGACAGAAGTAATTGTGTGGTGTGTTTTGTTTTTTAATCTATTCCTGTGGTAGAAAAACTTAATATTTAATTTTTCTACTGAAGTGGCTCCTCTGACTTGTTTTCAGAGGGAAAAACCACAAGGGTTTGCTTGAGGGCTGCAAGTCAGATCCATGTGTGTTAAGACAGCCTTCTGGTGATGTGAAGGTCTAACAAAGACGCCAGAATTTGGAATTTGAACACTGATTTTTCCAGTTTTAAGGAAACCAGTGTAATGAGATTTTAAGCCAACAAAGTGCAGCCCTCTTGATATGGTAATTTTCATGGCAGTACAAGTTACTGCCTGATATGATTATGTAAATGCCTACAACCTAGCCATGAAAAATCATACTGTAATAGGATCTTGAATTATATGTAGTATGTATCTTTTTTTTTTTAAAAAAAAAGACCTTAACTTTAAAAAGCTCCTCTCTCTGGCAGGAGGAGGGGGGTAGATTCCTGGGACTTTCTTTTTAAATGCTGTAACCAAATTGTTAGAAAGACTGTCACATGCTCCTTGCATCTGCTGAACTGATCCGTTCTTTGACTACCTCTTTTCTGCTTTCTGCTGAAACAATCTTTGAGGCTGCTTGAATCTCTGATTTGTGCTTTTCAAATTCGTTCTGTGGGGCATGAAAGTTTTTGGTGCTTGTTAAAACTGCTCTTGATTACTCAGCTTAATGCTGTGATGATATTTTTGACCTGTGCATTTGAAGCTCTACCACCTCTCTGAGCAACCTGTTGCAGAGTTTCAGAAGCCTCATTGTAAACGATTGTTTCCTTATATCTAGTCTGAATTGATCCTATTTTAGTTTAAAACGATTATCACTTGTTCTATTGCTGCAGGCCCTGCTAAAAAAGCTCACTTCCCTCTTTCTCATGGGCCCCCTTGAAGCATTGAAAGGCCACATTGTAAGATCCCCTGGAGCCTTCTCTCCTCCAGGATGAACAACCCCAAGTCTCTCAGCTTGTTCTCCTAGGAGAGGTGCTGCAGACCTCTGATCAAGCTGTCAGCAAATTATGCACAAGAAATCCTTATCTAAATGGAGCTGGAAAAAGAACAATAAATGTTACCACTTTTTTTAATTCTGGTGGGTTTGCAAAATGCTATAGAAGCAGCTACTCATAAGTGGTGTCTAATTAGATGAACTGACACCAAACAGTGCGTGAGTTTCCTGTCATAATGTACATTTTTCTCTAAACTTCCCAGGCTCTTCTCTGCAAATGTTAGATTTGTTTAAGCATTTTATCTTGCCTCTAAAAGAAGCAGGTTTTTGGAATAAAATTCCTGCTGGTAGCAGTATTTTTTAGATTAAAAGCTGCCTTGATGATAACCCCATCTGAGACATTTATGTGACATTTGTTAAAGATTGGGAGAAGGAGAATAGAATTTTATGCCATGCCAAAATACAATAAAACCTGGAGACACCCATCACAAAATCTTTATGAAGAAGTTTTTACTATATTGAAGCTTTGGGAGAGGTGATCATGTAGGTGGGAAATGCATCTGGGGTTGGCTAACACCAGAAAATGAAGTGGATGCTCATCTTTCTGCAGTGGGAGCAATCCATGACCCCATCAGCTGTGGTCTCACACAGGGAGTCTGCTCACACAGGCAAGCCTGCTGCAAAAAGTCAGTACTTGGATTGCACCAAAAGAAAAAGCATTCCCTGTCATACTTTGGTGTATCCTGATGGGATGTGGTTTTGCTTTTTGCAGGTGTCATTTCTGAAAAGACTGAGTGAAGCAGCAAAATGTCAGATTTATGAGCTGTATTTTTGAGTGACAGAGATCCAGAAATCACTGGCTTATCTGATAGAAAAATGACCAATATATCCTTTGGAAAGGGACATGTTTTCATAATTTTTCCTCTTTTGTCCTCAGTAACAAAACCAAAAGCTTAACATGTAATTTTTAGTATAGATAAGTTTTTCAGTCTTTCTGTCTTCTCTGTGTTGGGTGCTCCTTAAACCTTTGCTTTTCTCATGCATATTTTTGTACACAATAACTTTGTAGCTGTCTCATGAAACCTAGTTAAGGATTTGCTTGAACCAGCCACAGGCTAAATTTCTCTGTATGACAAGTAACACATTTAACAATAAACTCTTTGAAATAATAGTTTTCAAGCAAAATGTAAGATCTTTTTCTATCACTCCAAGAATACCAGGCATAATCAGTGACACAGCTGATACTAATGACAAGCACCTATTTATTTGGATTTAGGCAGTAAAAATGCCTAAAAACTGTAATATAAATTTGAGATTTATGCTACTGTATAAAAGAACAAAGTTATAGAAGTATGTCTTCAGCTGCCAAGTTGATATTGGGGGGGGAAAGCAGTTCCTGCATCTTTATAGCCCTTTAAATGCTGTGCTTATTTAACTGGTGTTTCTTATTTTACCTTTTAAACAGTTGTCATCACAAAAATGCTTTTATCCCCTTTAAGGTACAGAGGAAAAGAGTGTGGTCTTAATTAAGAAAAAGGTTTATTTATTTATTTTTAGAAGTGTTGCCCCCATGTTATTGGTGCTAAGTGAGTCTTTAGGAGGTGTTTGGTTGATATTAGTAAAAAATTCAGAACTCATCTGTGTAGAGGCTGAAATAAATCCTCCTTCCCTTTCTCTAAATGAAAACCAATAAATCAAGGCTATTGAAGGCCTTGACAGTATTGTTCAGAATCTCAAGGGCACTTACTTAAAATTACTTTCTCACTATAAATAGTCCAGCTGTTTGATGAAAACTCTGAAATTGATTTGCTGCCTCTCCCTTTTTTAATGAAAGATTCATTTTTTCGTCCGCTAGCATCACAGGGGAGGCTTTATTTGTTTACTGTTGTTATTTGTGCCATTGTCACCATTGTTGTCTTCTTCTTTCTTTTTTTTTTTTTTTTCTCTCCCACAGCAGTTCTGGCAGAGTTTGTCAAGCCAGATGTGGAATGCTTGGAGTTGTTTGCTCGCAACCTGCAGCCTGGCTGGACCAGCTGGGGAAATGAGGTCTTGAAGTTTCAGCACATTGATTATTTCACTCTTCTGCAGAATGAAAACTGAGCTGGGTCTTAGGTATCTGTATCTTCTGAAATTCCACACCTTCCCAGGGGGCTCTTCAACTTGCTCTTTTTTACTGGTGGCAAACCAAAGGTAACAGAAATAAAACCGATTGCATTGCAGTTAAAATTCTTGGAGGGACAGGATATCTGTTTAATGGTATCTACCTTTGTGCAAGGTGGTCCCTTATTTTGATGGTCTGGACATATTAAATACTGATGTTGTTATAAAAATCAGTAAAAATAAAACTCCTTAGCAGCAGGGTAGCATTAAGAAGCAGGCATTCTTTATTTGCCTGGATGCATGAAGGGACCTCTACTCCGAAATTTTGTGCCTGCTGATTACAGTAAAATCACCTGTTTATATATCTGTATTTTACATACCTGTTCATTGGTCTTTGTGGAATAAATGTACCTATGATAATAACTTCCCCAAAATCATTAGTATGTGTTCCTTCCCCTTTGCATTCTTCTCTCCTGGGGGTCTCTTTGGTGGTCAGAGACTTTACATTCACACCTGACTGCCTGGTGGACTGGTAAAAAGTTGGCATAACTGGTCTAGTTACTCTGACCAAGAAGAAAAACTGCAGTGTTTAACATGACCCTACAGAATAAGCATTGTGTGGTTCTATAGACCAGTGGTTTTTGAAGAATAACCATCATATTAACCCACCAGACAAATCTTCATCTGCCAACAATGTTAGACTGTAAGTTCATCCCTGTTTTTTTTTCTTTAAACCTCAAGAAAACAAAGGTATTTGAAAATATTCTCACTGCAGCTATAAAATCTGAGCTAATAGCACATCACAACTGCTACATTGTAGCTCTTGTGTTATTTTTAAAGAATTATAATGTATTATTTTAAACAGTGTCAATGGAAGTAAACAGTTCTGAATTATGCATGTTTTCTTAAAGAAGACTTTTTTTCCCCAAAACAGTGGATTTTGAACTAAAATAGTTAGGAAGACAGTGTATCCTGCTAGATTTTTGTAGCTGTGTCTGTCTACCTCAGAGGAAATAAAAGTAGCAGTGCTCTTGTTAATTGGCACTTGCATTGTTGGCTGACCACATTTTGTGTAAAATTATACTTTTAAAACAGTTGGCAATTCTATCTTTCTGTATATGGTGTTAATTTTTTGAATACATTGTAAATGATCAATCTCAACATCTTTCAAATCCTGAAATTTTAACAGATTATATGTATTTTAAAAATTATCTTTCCTTATGTTCTTGGAACATTAAAAAGCCATGGTAGTGAGCTGTATTTTTCAGCTAACATAAAAATGATTTCTTAAAAAGAATGGTACGCTTTGTGTATCCTTTTCTGTGCTTAGATTTGCTTTGAAAAATAAAATGGAAATATAATGAGGCCTCTGCCACTTACTCATTTACAACAGTAGTGGCAGAGGTGCTGGACAAGCTGATTTTTGTGAGTTCTGTTCATAATGGGGAAAGAAATGCATTGCATACCTTCTTAATGTTCATCTCTGTTTTGGTAGTCTGATGAGCTGTGAAGATGTTTTTTAAATCAAGTTTTAAATGTTAGCAGATGATTTTTTAATAATTTTGTAATAAAAATGAAAACTTTTATCTTACTTGCTGACCCAGTTTCTGTATTACTATTCAATTTCATGTTTTCCCTATTGGAGCAGTAGAATTAATAAAACAAGGAAAATGCTTTTTTTCTCCCTCCCTCACAGTTCAACATATACTCAAAATAAGTAAATAAAGTAACAGTGAAAGTAGTTACCAGGGAAAACATTTCTTGGTGCACAATTTTATTTAGTCTGAGTTTTAAACCATCAGTACCTACAGCTACAAGGGACAGAAGGCTCTTTATTTGCTTCCAGTTTTACAAGACATTCCCTACCTGGAGCTTCTGCATTCCCAGTCAGAATTCCCCTGCCCTCCCAAGCTGCTCTCCTCTGGTACTAAATGATGGATGAGGCTCAAGGGTGGAATAAATCATAACTGCTGCATGTGTCTTGTTTTCCCTTTGTGCTCTATAAACAGCACAAGAAATGACAACATTGTTCGTTGCACATCCGCTGCCATGAACAACTCTAGGTTATCTTTTAATTCCAAATAAAGATGGCCAGTCTTAGAGAACAGGAAACCGCCTTCCTCCTTTGACCTAAGCAGCAGAACCCTTCTAGGGAATGACCTTCTTTAAGCTGTTTAAGAATTGATGACATTAATTTGTCTTTTCTGCGGAGTCCCTTTGCAAATGGTGGCTTTGTAGAATCCTAGAATCATTGAGGTTGGAAACCAGCTCTATGATCAAGTCCAGCTGTAAACCTGACATCCCTGTGCTCACCACTGAACTGAGGCAGCTGAGCAGCTCCTTCCAGCACGGGGGAATTCAGTGGCTGAAGGTGTGGCTTGTACGTAGAGGACTTGTGCAGGCAGACTGTAAGCTTCTCAGACTAAGTTAAAAGTTCAAGATTGGAGTTTGTCATCCTGTCATAAATTGTTAGAAAATTCTGCTTCTGACACCTGTTTGCTGGTTTTCCAGCGCTCTGGCCATGAAGAAAACCTTGTGAATGTGACAGAAGCAGTGCTCTACATCTGCAGCCAGCCTGAAACCTTTGCATTTTCTCAGAAGCAGAAAGCCTGTTGCTAACTTGGAAATCTCATGGTGGTATTAGCAATTGATACTTTCAGGATCATCTTTTAGACATAATTACTGGCCTGTTACACATAATTCCTAATTTAAATAGCCTCTTGCACTTTTCCAGCTGTCCAAAACCCCATTTGTTCCTAACCAGCCTTCAGATCTTCCAGTGTCTGTCAGATGATTCCTCTGAGGCAGAACCTGCACCATACTGAAAAATCGGTGATGAGTTAAACCACCTAATACAAGAGGACAACTTAACATCCAGTTCCCTTTTATATTATCTGTGGCAATTGCTCTATATTACTTTTGCAATGGAAAAATGCCCTCTGTTGTGTCAAGCCTTGTATAAAAAAGAAAACCTGCGCTGAAGACTTTATGAAGTTGTTAAGAAATGAAAGCAAAAGGGAGAGGATAAGGAGGGAGGAATACAGGATAGTAATGAGATGTTATAGGTGTATTTGGGAAGTGTCAGCCTGGCTGTTATGCACATCTTCAATGTTCCTAAGAAATTATAAGGTTTTTTCCCCCTATTTTAATGGGGATTTTCTTCTTTCATATTTTGGTATCGCACATTCAAAGAAAAAATAAGGGGGGGTGTATTTTACTCACAACATGGACAAAAAATAGGTTTTCTTCAGCTATAAATTCTTGTGGCAGCTTGGTGAAGTGACAACTGTGATTCCTCAGGAATTTTCAGGAAGTATGTTACTTGTTATATCTGTTGTTATTTTAGCAGGACAATAATAAAAGTTTCTTTGGCTGGGTGTTCTCTAGTACTTAAAGCCTTTTAAAATTATGCCTTATTGCAAAAAAATCTCAATTACATGAAGCAAAAAAGTAATTTTTCGCTTTTCCTATATGTAGAGTACATCAAGTGTCATAATCAAACTTACTTTTATGAAGCTTCAGGTTTGAGTATGATTTTGAAATGTCAAATTAGCATATGACCTTTACTTGTATTTTTAAACTTCTGTGAAGTAAAAAGAATTATACCAGTAAGATATGTTGTTAGAATAATGATTGCTAGGCGTGCACTCCTGTGGAAACAGGAAAACTTCTTTTGCAAGATTAAACATTATTAAAGAAGTGAGGTAATTAAGTAGGTTTTACCTCTTCGTAGCATTCAGCTTGGATAGGTGTCAGCAGCAGTAAAGAGTTGACTGTGAAAATAGATTTCAAAACATAAACAACTATAAAATTACAGTAGATAAATGCTACTATGCCTTGATAATTCTGTTCATTAGTCTCAACACACCATTTAAGACTTACACAGTACTTGTTTTGTGTTGGACATAGCAGGAAGAGAATGGAAGGTGGCTAGAGAATAACCAAGGGATGAGGTATGTTCCAGTTGCTGAAAGAAGTCTTGTGGTGTCCCAGCTGGCAGGTACCTTCATAGAATCAGAGAATAATTTGATTTGGAAGGGACCTTTGCAGGTCATCTAGCCCAATCTCCTGCAGAGAGCAGGGACATCTTCACCTAGATAGGTTGCTGAGAGCCCTATCTGTCCTGACCTTGAATGTTTCCAGGGATGGGTCTGCCAGTTTTTTGGAGAGAGAATTGTGAGTGTGCATGTGTGTGTGTGTGCATGCAAAGCTGGTCTGTTGGAGCAGTGTGAGTCAGTCCTTTGAATAACAACAATATGTGCATTGCTAGAAATTTAATGTTATATTTTTACTTGTCAGTATCCTAATTTATGGGGAAAAGGTAATTTTTATTTATTTAGAGATGCCCAATAACATACATGATTTGAAAGCCTGTAGCCTTTCTATTCGGAAGGCTAGGCGACCTGGTTTCGAAAACGCAATCACGATGGTCCGGCCTACTCCGGGCCACCGGGCCTCCGACACACTGACACCAATGTGGTGGATGAATCAAAAGGACTTTATTATCTTTACATGGTCGGTTATATAGCCAAGGGTCTCACCACGTCAGGAAGGGGGTGGTAGGACCCTGGGTCTCAATGAGAAGTGGAAAATTACCAGGGGAAAGCAGGGGGGGGTGAGGCTGCATGCCTTGGGTGATCGCTTATCAGCCCAGAGAGAGAGGGATGAGGGGGAAGGGTTTAACTGTCCCTCTCCGTACATTCCGAAATCTTCCGAACGCCTGACCTTTTCTTCCACAAAGCCTGCCTGGGGGCTGTGTGATAGAAAGATTTTTGCTTGGTGTTTTTCTGAAACCATAACATTGTCACTTTCAAGTGAACAGCATAGCAGCTGCCAAAGTATTCCTGTGACCCTGAGCACATCTCCAAAGCATGGGATGCACACAGAGGGTTGGGCAGGTCTGTGGTTCCACGGGTTCTTTGGCAGCTTCAATGTGCCTTGACAAAGCTGCTCTAATGAGACCGAGTCACCTTGCTGGGCCTGACTTTCATTCCTGGCATAAAGGAGTTGAGGTTACCACCTTATCAGGGTTGTTTTTTGAGCAGGTTGAAAATTTTCTAAAGAAAGTTATTTTTCACTTGCAAACATTTTTTATTAAACTTGCTGAGCTCCCTTGGAGTGTTGCAGGGCCTGGGCTTTCAGCTTTGCATCTGAGCCTGCCACATGGGCTGTCCTGGGATCAAAGAGTTATGGGTTGTTCTCTGAGGGCTGAGATTCAAAATGCTCCTGGTCTTGAGACATCCAGTCATTCTTGGAAGCACTCTGGCTGCCAAACTGCAGGCAGAGCTCTTCAGTGGCCCTCCCTTCTGGCTTTTTAGCTTTTTAGTGACTTGTCAGTCTTAGGAAAAGAAAGGCTGGGAGCCACTGTTGACACTGCAGTCTTGACACTGGAATCACAGTGTCTTCTTAGGAAATATGGCATTTTTCATCGTTTTCCTTTGATGGCAAAATCCGAGATTTACATTGCTTGTTTCAGAATGTTTTTATATTTCAGTTAGTAGTTTGCCATTTACTTACAACAAAGTAAGTCTAACTTTCCATGAGCTCTAGTTTTTGCTGCTTAGTTCTTCTTCCTTTCTCTTTCTCTGTCTAGTTCTCAGCTGGTTTGCTTCAACCTAACATCTATTTACACATTAGTGACTTCGTTACATCATAGTCTCCTTGGTGTTACTGGAATTGCTTTTGGGTTTCTTTTAACTGTTGGGAAGTCTTGGCCATAAAATGGCATGGTTTGAATTTGTTTGTTACCTATTTCCTCAAACAACTGCACATAACAGAGCATGGGATTGGAAAGATGAATCTGGAGGTCAGAGAGGAAAGAGGGGCTGCTCAGTAAATGTAAGCAGGAGGATGGGCAATTGTGGCAATAGCAACATTGGCTGCTGCCACCATAAGCACATAAAAATGTGCAAGCCACATGAGAGAAAGGTGTGATTTCTCTGTTAATCCTTGTGTTGTCTAATTTGTGAGTAAAAAAGTTAAATAGGACAACAGTACCATAGCAGAACTATTTTCCACAAGGGGAATTTTGTTTATCGGTTCTCTGGTGCTACCTGTTTGATAAAAAAAAAACAACAAAGTGAGGCCTCATTTGATGACTTTAAAGTAAATGATAGCCCTGATTCTGAGTATAGGAGACTCCTTTCAGATCAGCTAGGGAGATAGTATTCATGGTTAAAATACTACTAGTAAAATGCTGTGAAGGCAAATATTTGAGTAAGGTTTTTCCCACTGTGTTCAGTATGCAGTGGCACGTCTTCTTTTTTCCCCTGTCAGTAAGTAAATTGTCTTAAAATAATGGTATTGCTTATCACCAGTTGGAATATCAGGCACCCTTATTCAGTTTTCCTTTTCTTGTGTAAAACCCAAAGATGAACTTCTGCTGAGGGAGAGGAAGGTCAGACATTCTCATTTAGTCTGTAACTTTGCCTCTATTTGCCTTAGATTGTGGAGCCTACACTCCTGTAAGCATCTGGCATCAGTGGAATACTCCTCACTTTGGCCTCTTTTTTCCCTTCTCTGTCCTTCCTTAAAGAGAATTTCCTTAACATATAATGTGTAAGAAAATGAGGGACTGTAAAGAAGAAATAACTGACAAAGTGGAAAAGAGTTCCCAAAATGCAGTGGAATAATGAGGATTGTACACTTCAGAGCTAGTGCCAGTATAGTGCTCATGATTTTCTAAACCAGCGCTGTGGACAAGCTCATACAGATGTTTGAGACTTTACAATGTGTAAGGATCCATCTCTCCCCCATTTTGGAGATGGAAGCATTTTTCAGCACAGAAGAGTGGGTGCAGTTCCCCCAGCCAACACTATTAGCACAGTGGACATTGCACACTGCTGAATTCAATTGCAGAATTGTACAAAAATATGAATTTTATTTCTGCCCTTTTTAACAGCACAAATACAAAATGTAGCCCCACACTGTCTACTATGAAGAAAATGAACTGTAACCCAGGTAAAACCAGCACAAAGGCAGAAATTATTATATTTAAGTTAGAAATTGAAAGAACAGCTAATAATGTAATAGGCTAAAAATATCGGCATCATGGGTCATGACTTTACAGGATCATTAACTGAAGTTTGTAGCAAAATTTTACTGGTTCATTTAATAGCATTGTCTTGTAACAGCTATATGCTATTAATTCAGGAGACAGCTTATTGAAAATATTTTTATGACACTGTTACTGCCCTCAAACTATTCCATGTGTGTTTTAAACGATGCCACCTTTGTATCTTTCATTACTCTCTGCACTCCAGAAGTTAGGCTGTTCAGAAAGAATGTGTCCTTTTCCGAGGTTCATGGTTCATCTATTGGTTCATATAACTTCAAAAAGGTAGTTATGATTTAAAAATTACATTTTTCTACATCAAAGTGACCCAGTCAAAACTTCTATCGAAAATTTTATGAGGCCTACAGCCTAACTCATTAAAAAAACCCAAGAGAGTTTAGATTACAAAGAGTTATTTTTGACCAACTAAACTGGCAGGCAAAGTTATGAGGATTTCTAAATTTCTAATAAGGTCAAGGAAGTGCAGAACATAAGAGGAATCTAAATATTATTAAAATTTCCACTGCATGATGCAACTTCCACATATTTATTATTTTTTTTTGTCCTGTGTTCTTCAAGGTTAATTGTGATAACCCTTGAAGTAAAAAATGCTGCAGGAATCGACAGCATTAACATTACCCCTAGCATTATGGGAGGAAACTTTCTGGTTTTACAGTGCTGAAAAGCCTCATTTACAGAGACTGGGAACTGTCTTACACAACAATTTCATTTTATTGATATAATCAGGGCTTTGTATAGCCATTTACATAATGACATTATAGGTCTGTAAGAGAAATAGGATTATATTATCCCATAACAAAGTTACTGAGGTTTTGGTATTATATGGAGGCTGCTTTTACATAGGCTTTTCATGAGAATGCTCTTTAAAGGAAATTATTTTTACCCATTATCGTGTTGCTCTTTTTGAGGTCTTAAGTAGAGCTCCAAAGCCTGGGCCTTTTCCTAAGTGTCTGCTGCTGATAGGTGGCAATTTCCCTCCAAGTCACTGTGGTGAACAAAGTCCTCTTTCATGTGAGTAGCTTGTCTCTTCTTGTCCTCTGTGCATTTAGGAGAAGGTGGAGCACAACAACACTGAATAGTGGCTTTGTCATGCATATTTCTTTACGGGAGGATTTGCATGTTGTACACAGTGGTGCGTGCAAAAGAAGATGTCTTACAAATTCAGGAAGGCGTGATGGGCAGTGAATAGTGATTGCACAGCGGGATGGGTCCTTTTCGAGGGGGATACACTTCTTTGTAGTGATCCCTCCACGGTGATGAGTGCTCCGATTGGAAAAGTAGCATCAGTAACAGGGGATTCACTTAAAATGAAGATGTTGCCTCAGAGTTTTTAATTTTCAGTCATAAATCTTTGCCAGAAATCTAAACAGCTCTCTGAATTTTCCAGATCTGTTCACTATGCAAAGCCTCCTTGATGATAGTACTAGCAAAAGCAAGAGAAAATAAATCTAAATGCAGTGGTAGAGTTAAGGCTCCCTTTGCAGCCCAGAGATGTGAGATGATATCTGTTATCTTAATAATTTTTTACTGTCTAGCCATTTATGAAATGCTTTCCCACTGAAGATGTAATAGTTTTCATTTAAAATCTTGGTACTAGATATTTAGTTTGAGACCAGCTGTGACACTTAAGTATTTCCTGCTTTGATGAACCAGATGATGAAATAATCTAATTAGTCTCCTTGTGAGAAGCAGTCAGAAGTATGATAGCTTTCCTTTTTAAGAATCAATAAAATGGCAAGATGGTAAAATCTGGCAGGGCATCTGTAACATGAACGCTTTATTATGAAAAAATGAAGGCTTCATACAGATTTGATTACAGAGGATTACTTACCTTCCCTTGCAATAGCCAGGGATTAGCCAGCATTCCTTATCCTTTTGCACACTCTATGTATTTCTGTTTCTGAGAGAAGGGAGTATGTGAGTCAGATTTAGAGCTACAACTATTTAGGTTTTTTCCTCTGAGTTGTTACAGTAGGTGATTTTTTTTCATTTTTGCAAGACCTTTGTTCTTCCCTTTCTTCATGGCAGGAGGTGCATGTGATGATCCTCAGCTGGTCTGAACTTGTGAATTTTCTTGGAAGTTGATGAAATGGTGCTAGATTACACAAACAAAACCTTTGCCTGACAGCTTCTGGTGTCCACTTTCCTCATCACTGATCATGCCTTCTGTGAATTTTTCAGCTTATTCAGACTGTAGAAAACAACAGATAGTTCCCTAGAAGGCAGGCGTAGTATTTTCTAAACCATCTGTGACTATTTTTTGACTGATTTTTTCCGTATAATCCCAGCATTTTTACTCACTGCACCAGACATAGCTCCTTCCATATCTTACAGGGTTATCAAACCAAACCATAACTGCCAGCTACATATGTTTTTAATTAATCCTTTGCCTTGAAGGAACTGAGCTGCTGGTAGCAGCTAAGGATATTTCAATTCCCCGTTTTGTGAGTGTTGCAGCCTCACATTACAATCCATATTCAGAACCCACCTCCTTTAGAAATTAACTACAGCTGCTCCTGAAATCTATCATTTTTAACTTATTTTATGTCTTTTATTGACCCTTAGAAACATCACAGACCACAATTTTAGAAATATTGAGCTAAGTATCTAGCAATTCTTGCTTCTAGGTCACATGGTGTGTTGGAGCTATTAACACTTTCACCTGCAGACGTTCCCTTTTTTTCTGCTTGTTCTAGTATAGCCTGCTCCTGTTGAGATATAAATCTCTTTAGATTGGAAAAGGCAAATAATTCAGGAAGCTTTCTAAAAGCAGGCAGTGCATTTATCTGCTTCAGTTACAGATATTCCATCTCTATGCAACAGAACTCTATGTCTGGAGAGAGCTTGATATCAGATAGGGTTTTCCCAATGGATGGGAATCTTTAATGTATCACTTGTGAGTAGTAACTCTCTTCGTTGACATTTACAGTTGCTGTTGATATTTCTTACCTCCTAACGTTTCCAGACACTGAGCCTTCCAGGAGGGCCTCAGCCGGCTCAGGCTGGGGCGCCTTCGCCTCCTCTGGGAAGCTGTTTTGCAGTTCTGAATATCTCAGCTATTCATAAAAAGGCAGTGTGACTTTGGTGGCCCTCAAGAGTACATCTGTCTCACTGACTCACACAGGGATGCTGAAAACAAGTGTATTTGGCAGCCCCAATAGCAGTGCTTGGCCTGTTAGGTGTTTCATGCAGTTGCACTAACACAGCCAAGCCTTCTCAGGGAGGCTTTGGGCAGACAGGTCAGGATGGCAGAGGCACCCAGCCAGGACAGCTCCATGGGGAGTGAGAGCTAGCCTGCTGCATCATCTGGTTCATTAGAGGACAAAGCACTTAATTGGCATGGCTGGTGTCGCAGCGAATCTCTGGCACCTAGGAGAAGAAAGAGAATTGTTGAGTATGACCAACAGGGACTCTAGGAAGAGATGACTGATAGGATGCAATGAGGGAGCTTGTATGAGGATCTCCAAGATAAAAGTAAGAAGTCTACATAGAGTCTGAATTCCAAAATAATGGGTCAGTATAAAGCTTAGGATTCCTGGAGAAAACTTGTAATGCATGATCAGCTTGTATTAAAAGGGTAGCCTCCACTACTAACCTTTAAAATGTTTCATGAACTTTTCACTTTCTTGAAAATTTGACCTATGATGAAGATTCTTTTTAGTTTGAGAGGCCTGAGCTCATTTCTGAGTTATTTTCTCTTCCCAGTTTTTGTTTGCAGCATGCTTAGCTGAGCATGATGCAAAATGCTTAACGCGTATAATGGAAATGATCAGAAAGGCAACTCAAGCCTTCAGCTGTGTTTTTAAAGAACCACCCTTTACATGCTCATTACCCAGTAAGAGGCTGAGAGTCATGGGTGCTAAGTCACTTTTCTGGTTTGTTTACTCCATCCTTGGAAACATGGTTGTAGGTGGAGAATGAAAATGGAGACTTCAGAACCAGAGGAGAAAAAGCAGCGATGATTTCAGAGCATTGCAAGAAAGGATGATGTCTAACATAACGTCATGGTCTCCTGTCTTACCTAGCAGGTTCTTCTAAAACCCCTTTGTTGTGGCAAATGTGGCTGTTAACTGAAGAAAAGCGGCAAATACTGAAAACCACTGATGGTGGCACTAGAGCCCTATCCCTCTATTCTCCTCCCCAGAAAGCTAATAAAGACCATCAAAAATAGATGTTATCAGGCCATCAAGAATTAACAACATGCAGCAGATGGTAACACCTACCCTTTGCTATATACCTAATTTTAGCCCAGACTATTTACCAGCAAGTTGTGGCGAAGGTTAAGGAATCCAGCGCTGAGGAGTGGGAAGTGAGTAGAGGCAGGAGGAAGCAGAGCAGTTTTCTCTCGCTTCTGGCCCTCTTTCATATTATCATTTTAATCAGCAGCTTTGCACACCCTGATTACCCTCAGTGAAATGAATGAAAGTGTTTCCTTCAACCTCAAACTATAGACTGGTAAACTGCCAGTTGAAATCTAAAAAGGTGGAGCTATATTTTATGGCTGAAATTGAACTATATCCCTGAAGGTGTTCTCATGGGGAATGCAATTACATTTTGCAGTGTATGTGTGGGGTGGACACACGTGCTTCTGGATGCACATACGTATTTTCACTCATCATGTTCTGTCCTTACCTCTCTGCTTTGTTTTTCCTTCCTGACACCAGCAGCAGTGTGATTTAGGATAGTAAATGTGCCTTGATGCATGTTGGATCTGTCATTCTTGTGATGGAATATCTAGACTGAGAGCATGTCTTCACCACAGGCTTAAGTCAGGCTCCTACCTATGTTTTAGTACAAATATCACTGTCAGCAGCACACTTAAACTTTTCACCTGGGTTTATCTGAGCTCTGAACAGATGTTTTCTGGCCCAGCAAGGGGCACAGTTTAAAGCCAAGGTTTCTGCTGAAGGGTGGCCCAAATCAGCCCAAAGCACTGACAAACCTTCCTTTGCTCTGCCTTTGAGATGGTCATGTATAGATTTAATTTACTTTTGTTCAACTGCTGTATCAGAAGCTGTGTTTCCAAAGGGAAGTTGTATGCACAAGATGTTTAAAAGGTTTCTCTGCTATGGACACTTTGTGTAAACAGCACTTCAGTGAGAAACAAACTGCCCCGAGTTGCACAAGTGAATAAAAATGGCTTGAATCCCTAGTTCTGATGTATTGACTAACTACTGTGAGTTTTCTCTATTTTGTGCCTGGTTTGAAGTGCCTGAAAGTTATTGGGGTTTATATTTATTTAACAGACTTCTCCTGGGAGGACAGCTCTGGCCTCTCTCAGCTACATTTTTCAAGAATAAAAAGCTCACAAAACCTATTCATTTTGAATGTTATATTAATGGAAAAAGGACTGTTGAATTTTTTTAAGGTTAAGTTTTCACATTTACAGTTGGAAAGCGAATTCACAGTGAATAATTTGAGGAGTGTTGCCTTTTTCTTTGTAGGACTGCTGCCAGTTTCATAGGTTCAGGCATGAAATTTGTGTACAGGGTGCGAATAGCCTTTTGTGACTAGTCAAAATCTGAAATGATCATCGTGTTACTTAGGTAAAGCACAGTTTTTTACTCCTGAGTGAATCTAGTAGCACTGGTCATTACAAAGTATACAAGAAACCCAAGGATGCCAGTGATCCTTGCATAAATGCTAGCCTGTGTTAGCATTTAAGAAGGACAGATAATTAATAAAGCAGCATAATTGTGTATCCCAGGATTCCCATAGCTTCAATGTTCCTCCAGTTTGTATTTGCAGAACATCAAGCAAAAGCAGTTGCTGGGCAAATCCTGCTGTTACAATGGAGCACTTTTTTTTTTCTTATTAGCTAATACACATAGTGGAGAAGACAAAAAATCCCTAGCTTTAAGGTTTCTTATTTCCATACCGCTTTATTTATGATCTCAAGAAGTTAATCACTTCTAATAAATCCTGTAAAAAATTTGGAGAACCTACGGCGTTTAACTGCGTAGCAAACATGCAAAAGGCATTTTTGCCTTTATCCAGCTGACTACACCATCCTTGGGCAATGAGCAGTGAGCCAGAGTCTGATTTGCTTCCTCAGCTGCCTTAAACTGCAACAGGCCTTAAAAGGGGACTTTCTAGCACTAATAGTGTTGAAATTAAACTTTCAGAGGATTCATTCAAGTTTAAAGTTTGAATATCTTGATGCACAACAGGCAAATGCCCTTTCTCTGAAGGACTTTATTCTGCAGCATGCTCAGGAACTAGCAAGAGCCTTGAGTTAATTGAATGCAATCTCTGAGAGAAGTGTAACGTAGCATCCAGACACAATACAACATATTGAAGTATTTGTCCATATGTAAGCAGTTAATTGGTTGTGTTGCTATGAAGCACAATTCAAGGTTATTTTATTATCTGTAATACAAAGCTGTACAATTACAAAATCATACAGGTTGCAAAATACATTTAAGGGCAAGGTAGGCTTAACTACAATGTTGGGAATGACAATGAATTATTTTTCCTCTCTTTATCTTACTGTACGCTTCACAGCTCAGGGACATAATCTGGTGCTTGGTGAAATCCTAGTTCTATTTAGATTTTCTGCTAGGAGGATTGATTGTAAAATAAATTGTGTGTGGTTTCCAAGAGCATGCATTCATGTTAAATATGGTTCACATTTAGAGTCCTGATTCTTGACCACTCCCCGTCATTCCTGTATTATTAAGCTTCTAATAAGATGTAGACATCAAGAAAGCATACAAAAATCCCATCCAGGGCTTAGCCTCTCTGTCCTCTCTTTCTAAACCTTTTAAACACCTTTTCTACATGACCATGAAGTCTGGAAACTTACATAAAAGCTGAGATTCTCCTGGAAACCATTATTCCAAGGTCTGGGGAAGTGCTGATATTTCAAGACTTTAAATGAGATTGTGAGAGTTGGATTTTACTTTTCCTTCTATCCAAGCATCTATTTGGACCTTGTGAAGATCACGTGGAGAGAGATTTGAAAGTAACACTCCATCTAACATTCCCTTTCTTTTGATTAAAAAAAAAAATTCACAAAACCCCCTAACCCATTGAAGGGGTCTTGATGGGCTAAAAATATTGTGGGTTTGCTTCAGATTTCCTATATTTTCTCCTGTCCACCATCAGTGTATCTTCACTGAATGAGGAGCAACCTGGGGCAGCAGGCAGAGGGTGGACAGGACCACAAGGTGTGTGGATATTCCACCAACCTGTGTCACCCTTGGGGTACAGGGGTGAGGAGGGGGGAGAGGATCAAGGGGGAGACTTTTGTGTGTTAATGAAAAAGCTAAATCTCATTAAAAGTGCACAGCATTTCTACTGCCTAAGCAAATGACATAAGTTTTCTTACCCTCATTCCTGTGCCAGCACTTCAAAATGTACAATTTGTCTGTGTGTAGCTGGGGGAAACGACATAATGTGAATTTTATAACTGTAGCTATAACTTAAAATGGTGAGGTAGCTACAGTTGTCATCCGCTATTTGGCATCTTAGTTCTTTGCTATTTAAGGCTGGCAAAAACATTTGTGAAACATCTCAGAAAGCTGTTATTTTTAACTGGTGACAGGCTGAAGAGAGAACATAATGGCCAGGAGCTTCTATGCAAATTAAATAGCGTGATGTTTTTAGTGTGAGTTTTAGATAGGAAATACTTCCCGGGAACAAATATTTGAGGGCTAAATCCAGGATTTCATTGTGGAAGTAAAATTATTGTGAATTTTGAGTAGCTTTGAGAGAGGAATTTCCATGCAGAGATGTTACCTTATCTATCTTATCCATATATTAGATGTAGTCTGTATATAACAGAATGAAATGCCTTCTGCACGCTCAGTTATGGTGCCTTGCATCAGCTAATCTCCCTGAGAGTGCCAATGCCATGGTTTCCTCAGTGCATTAAAAAAGAATATGGGTTGCATATTACTCTAAATGTTCGTAAATTTCTCCTTTAAATTTGATAGGAAGTTATGAGTTTTCACATTAGTGCTGAGCCCTTCAAGCACTGTACACGTGCTAACAAATGCCTCAGACCTAATGAGACAGGAAATTGAGAAGTTGAAATGGAATAATAAAGGAAGAAAAACATTGATGCTTGCATCATCCTGGAAAATGACTGTTATGTTCTGTTGAGGAAATTGAAATTTACCATTGAAGAAAAGTAGACATGGGACTAAACCTAGGGTAAAAGAGCAAAACCAAAACATCATGTCAAACAAAAGGCCTTTGGCAGAGAAGAGACACCAACCAAGATACAAATTGAATTTTAAAAGTATTACTAATGAAAATGTTTCTTTTAATATGAACAATAATACAGGAGAGTTATATCTGTACTTCAAAACAGGTTTATTACCTATGGGGGAGCTTCTAGATGATAGTTTAGGAGTTATGATTTATATTATCCTAAGTTAACATAGCTATAAATATGTCTGTTAGCAGTTTTGAGAATGTATCCACCATTTTGGTGCCTAAGCCTAATTTCCTCTTTTTATCTGGTGTAAAAAAACAACAACAAATAACCTGTGGAGAGTTCTCATTTTTAAAGGATGTTCTACTCCAAAGTATTTGACACAGGCACCTGCAGTAATTGGCCAGCCTGGCTATTCATTAACTATTTGTTGAATTTTGTTTCCATGACAACTTCCTATATTATACTGTCTCAGAAACTCAGTAGAATTCAAACATCAACTTAAAACACCTAAATGCTTCTCTGAGTTGCATCTCTTGTTTCCTTGGCAACTTCCTCTCAAGTCACCCTAGGATATTTCAAGGCACCCAAGACAAATTTCATTGCATTGATCCTTTTAATGAATTTACACTGACCTGCAGTATACACATTGTACCAAACTTAAAATATTAGATGACAGAATCTTTATTGATTTCATTCAAATGCTGCTTCTCATCTGAAATCAAATTACTTTTCCCCAGTGCGTACATGTTCCCCGTCAAGGCTGCAGAAACAATGCTGTGAGGCGCTATCTGTGTGCATGAAGACCAATCTGAAGATTAAAAACAAATTTGCGTACCCAGTGCAATATTTCTGACGGAAACAAGAGCACGTTTTCGCTGCTCGGGAGTAATGTGTGATTATTAAAATAAGTTCTAATGAGAAAAGGTAACTGCAGAAGAAATCTGGCATTGGCACTCGTGTTCTTTGTGGTATATATGCAAAGGCAGTAGTTAAAGAAATCATAGCACAAGAAAATCATCCCAGATGCTAAATCCCATCCTTCAGCCCGAAAGAAAAAAGAAAGAAATGTCTAACACTGATTCCATGCTGGTCACAAAAAACTGGTGACTCAAGAGTCTTCCCTAATGCTGCACATGCTTCTCTTACCTTGGAGCACTGTAAGAGGCTGAAACAAACAAGGTGAATCTTGCATCTTGGTTGCAGTCTCTTCCTCCAAAGTCCCTTAATAAGGAAAGAATGGCCAGTTCTGAGCAAATATTTAGCCTCTACAGTGAGTAAAGATGTCATTTTAATCTCCTACTTTTCTCCTTTCACATTGACTGATCCCACAGCCTAAGTAAGTGAAACCTGGATCTGTCATATATGAATAGAAAAGTGGAAACCAGATCAGACTCTGAAAATTAATCTCTTCTGGAGATAAAAAATTACTGAAAATCTAGGATCCTCATGCCAGAGTCTTGCCCCCATCTGCATTCTTTAATCCTACCATACTCAATTTCCCCAGTGTAAATCCATATCCTATTATTTTTAAAGCTAGACTACCTTCTTACATTGTCATCTATTCTTTGCTGACCTCAGCCCTGGGTTAGCATATTCCCATTTTTCTCATGGCTTCCTTTCACCTGGTTTATTGAGTATGCTTTACTCTGAAATAAAACTATCACCAAACACAGACAACAGGATGACTCCTTCACAAGGGTGCAGTAGCCCTTCTTCTGTGGCAAGGACAAATTCCTCTTCTGACCATATGTTACTGAGATGAGTTGGCTCAAGCAAGAGCAATTTTCTGAGTGTGTCTGAATGTGAGGTTTTAATCTGAACCAGTCAACCTCACCCAGGAAAGTAGTCTGGGGTAATCCATTTTGGTGAAGGTTTTTAAGTCTAGATCCAGTCAAGTGCACATGAGATCCAAAAGAAGGGAAGAAGCAGCGGAAGAGGAGAAGAACCATGTTTTCACTGCTGCACAAACTGGCTGTCACAGTGTCAATAAACAACCATATTTGTGTAAAGGGAATAGAATTTCTGCTGACAAAGAGATGAATGAAGGATGTTTTAAGAGAGGAAAGAGAGATTTTACTGTTTTGAAGTTCTGCATAATACTTAGGAGCAACCTGGGAGGAAATTAACTATGTTAAGCTTTTAAAAAGCCTAACGAACAGAGCCTTGAATCACATTAATGCTAACAGACATATGTGCAACACTTGAAAATAAAGATTTGAGACATATTGTTACATATAAAAGCTATGTAGCAATGGCTTCATAAGAGGTAACTGGAGATGATTAATTCACACCTTTAAAAAAAGAATTAGTGAGCTGTTTGTCTAAGCCAGAATGATCATTCCTCTACTGCGTGTCGGCTGCTTTCTTACTTTTGCCTGGCAGGAAACAATCCTTTCAAGACATAACAACTTGTCTAATTTTCTGCATGTTGGAAGTCTCATTAAGTATAATAAATTATTAATTCCAAAGAGATTATGGAGAAGAGAATTTTTTGGATCAGAGCTGTAAGTGTTAAGCCAAAAAAGCACCGGTTTACTTGGACCTCAATCTATATAGCATGATAGCTTTGAGAAGGATAAATAATAACATTTATAAGGACCAGATTATATGATGTGTTTGTAATTTCAGGCAATCTTAAAATGCTGGGCAATTTGAATGCTATTAAACTTCTTTGTCTCTTGAGATAAATTATGTATTTTTCAAAAAAGGAATTGCACATGCTCTTTTCAAATTTCAAATGTACTTCATAGTGTTTTGCAGATGATTTGCACTGCCAAGACTTGCTGTTATGCAGAATGCACTTTAATTAAGATTTTAATGGATGTCTTATGTCATCCTTCAGGGTTATAATATGCTGTTTTCTCTGGTGTTTTAGCCTAGTGGTAAAATACTAATATTAAATTTTTAGTAGGAACTGTTCTGTGAAAGTATTTTTTGTTCTTGCTTTTCTCAGACTAATTGTTCTTTGATACACAAATATTTCAAGTTTATTTAGGTGGGAGTATCAATACATGATAGACTGTGATTGCTGGAAGGGATTAAATGACTAAGTTGCGGAAAGACTGTGAAAGTCTTAGTTGGTTTTGGATCATGCTGAAGCAAACATTTTAAGGTGTTCTCTTCAGTTCCATATTGACACTAGTATACTGGCAGGTTTTCGGTAAGATACGGTATTTTCTTTGTCAAAATACATGATGCTGAGATGTAGCGTTAGAAAGAAGATTTTCTTGAATTAGATCATCCATTTGTTTTAGTCATAGTCTAGCTCTGAGCAAGCAATGCAAATATGTGTATTTGAAATAAAGGATGTTTGTTGTACTTATGGAATCAGATGTTTGATGTAATGTCTTCCTACACCACTGCTTTCAAAGTTGACAGAACTGTGGATATTTTGTAAGAGAAGGAAAAAAAGTAGAGGCTGATTTATTTACCCTGGATACAGCTAAAAATCCCACAAGGTTAGAGTGTGCTGATCTGTACTTGTACTTTGGGCGTAAAGAAGTGTAAAATATACTGCCTTTGTCTGTTCCATTTTGTTTGATTCCTGACTTAAATTCAGAGGGATTGCCAGAAACAACAAAATGCTGCCTGACACAGTGGTACCTCTTTTGCAGCTGGGCACGTGCCAATGGCCTGAGGGTTACATCTGTTTTGCATATGAATTTCACAGTATATTCATGAGAGCCTAATGTGAAGGGTTAGCCTTTATATATTTGTATGAATTATAACAAAACTGCATAAAATATATTTCAAAGGCTCCAGGGGAAAAGGGTATAAAATGGAAAACTGACACTTCTTATGTCCATCCTTCTCTTCATGCATTATTTAATATGCCTTCCACTGCCAATATCCATCAGGCTGAAATTCTTCAGGAAAAAAAATGCTAAAGCTTTGTTTGGAAGACAAAGAACCTCACAAGTGAGATGATATTTGTTCAGAAGCTGGAAGCTGAACATTTACCCACCTAGGTGAAAACAACATCACAATAAAACAAGACAATTTTGGTGCCAGCAGCACTCTCAAGTATATGAAGGAGTTCTTAGAATCTCTTCCAAGACTGCTCAGCTAGTGAAGGGCAGCATTCACCCTCAGTCCCTATTATTTTTTATTTCCTGAAATGGAGTGTTAACACAGTGTAGACTTTGGGGTGTAGTTTCCAAACAGTGATCAGCCTCAGGAGAGCCCAGTTTTGGCTTCTTTCATGCCTGCAAAACCAGATGGGGTTTCCATCAAAAGTTCCTGGCAGCTGAGGATTTTCCTCCTTCACTACTCCTCTCCAAAGTAAGATATCTTGAGGAAGAAGTGGTTAGGAACATTTCAAGTTGTGTTCTGGTCACTTGGGGCTTCTGCAAAGATTTAGTTAGACAACTTCCTGCTCCCCTGTAGCATCTCTTGTGTTGTTCAGAATGGGCACTAGGGTTACCTCAGGGAAAATCCATTCTTTGACAGGAAACTCAACTACATCAAATCACTTCAGAGAATTTCAATTGAGAGACAAAAATTTTAGACATGTCCCTTTTGTCTGGGTGGTTTTTAGTTGGTTGGGTTGGTGTGGTTGTAAACCAGACCTCCAGCCCAGGTGAGACCTCAGCTTGAGACTTTCACCCCTACTCCAGGCCTGCCATGCTTCTGAGGCCTGAAGAAAGAGATTTATTCATCACAGCAGAGTCCTCCTGCCAGTAAGGCTGCACATGATATTCCTTTGGAGAAGTCTACCTGAGTCTGTTATAACCATGTTAAATATTTGCCTTTCACTTTGAAATGGTACATTCTCATTGGCAGTCAAAGTCACTTTCTTTTTCTTTTGTCAAACAGTTCAAGTTGTACCAGATCTTCTTTTCTGCGAAGAAATTTGCCTTCACCTAAAACACCCATATTGTTGCACTGCCGAAAGTAAAACCTTAACAATTTGAACAGGAAAGTGCCTCATGATTTGGAACAGACACTGAATCTGGTGGGAACCAATGGGCTTGGCTTACAGATGTGTGACCCAATAGATGGTGAAAATCCATTTTGAGTCATCTACTTGTAAGAGTTTATACATCACACTTCCAACGCAATGTTCTTTTTTAGAAGACAGAAAACCTCTTTATCTTTTACTCCAGTGATATACCATTATTGAATGAATGTGAGCTCTATTTACGTTTGACTGAAATGCTTTTGTCATGGTCTGATCAATCCTTCCTGAGGCTCACAGAAGCCTTCCAGCTGGCTTTGCTGAAATTTGCACTGTGTTTAATGTATGACTGTGGTTTGTAAGGGAAGGCTTCAGAAGGCTTTGCTTGCCTTAGCTATTATTCCCCCATTTAGATACCCCAAGGGTTATGAATCCACATTACTGTAATATCATTTTTCTCAAACCCTTGCAAAATTATTTATTATAGGTGTGGTAATAGGATGATTTTTTATAATTTAACTGGCAAAATTGTTGAAATTGAGTGCCTTATTTTTTGCCAATACTCTTAACAGATATTTCTGTGCTTTCTGTGCTTTTTATTGCACAAAATAACAGTATGTAAAATGATGGCAAACACAGTCTAGTGACTGAAAATGAATATTTGCTTAGTCTGGGACTGTAATCAATGTAAAAATATGAGGGTTTTGTACTGAAAGCTTACAATTAACTTCTGATTTTCATCTGTTTCTATTCCGTGGTTGTATTTGGAAATTATCTATCAGCTATGGAACAATTATAAATGTATAGAAATGAAATTCTGTTGTAATAGGTGGTAGCCTAGTGGTACATCTACCTTCTCACATGTCTAGCAGCCCCATGTTTAACTGGCAGCAGTATTTTTTCATTTGTCTGTCTGAGGCAGATGTCAATGTCTAACTAATATCATGGAAATATATGAATGCATTTCCATAATTAGTGTCTTGTGAGGGTAGATTTGGATTTAATGGGGGATTCAAGTCTGAAGTGTCTTGCAAATTGCAATATACTGATTAATACTAGCCTCTCAACCAGAACTTATTTTAACAGCCACCTGTTTCCAAAATATCCAGAAATCCACAACTGGATTAGCCTAGCATTTAAATCAGTGAAAATAAATGAAGGTAGATGGGCATACTGAAATGTAACTATCCATGTAAAAGAATATTATTGAAGCTGGGGTTGGTAAACATTTTGAAATAATTTTGAATTTTTTTATGCAGGATGTATCCAGCAATTAGAATTGGTCCTCCGGGTAACCTTTCATACAGCACTAATATTTCAAAGTGGAAAAGCTGAATTATTAAATGACTGTAGGGCACAATATTTACCAGATGTAATCAAACAAAATTTAAGAATGAAGAACAATCAAGATTTTCTTTTCTGTATAACTGCTTCCTGCAGTAATCACGCAAGCTTCTAAAACTGAAATCAGAGTACACATGCTGTCGGGGAAAGGTTTGCTTCCATTGGCCCTCCTTAATTAAATTCTCCGTGTATGCTGCTCTGAATCTGTAGTCACCCAGAAGTAGCAAACCTAGATAAAAAGAAAGTAAGAACACTGTGGAATTTAATATCCCTTCCCGTTCTGTTGTGCTTGCTTTTGCTCAGTGTGCTTGGAGTCCCGACTTATCCATTTCCTAGGGAGAATCCAGCGGCAATTATCAGAGGCTTACCACTTCTGAGACAGGTATACAGGAGGGAGAAAAATGAGTGTTAGCAGCCAGAGTTTGTTTGTTTTTTGCTGTGGGAATGTCAGCCAAATGTTAGTAGCCTGTAACCCTGCAATGAAGCAGCTGCCTGGCTTTCTCAGCATCGTTTTTGCTGTGTATCTCTGTGTCTTGGTTTGCTTCTGGATTGAGATTTTTTTCACCTGTTATTTCACGGGGTGAGAAGAAAGTCAAAAGAAAATTACAGAGATAGTGCCCTGCTGGGCAGTATCCACTGGATATATTGATCAGGCTTGTGAGGGCTCCACTGGACCAGAAATTCTTTGATGCCAGGGTTTGTTGCTGGTGTCTGGAACAACTTCTATCTGCAATAGAAGACAGCATTGCTCATTTCTACTAACAAAGTGTCTGCAACTCAAACAGTCTTTGAACAGCATGTCTACAAAATTTAGCCACGTCCTTGGACTAGCACTATGTGGTCAAATGACTGAGTATGAATGGCCAAAATTTCAGAAATGGAAACATTAGGCAGTTCCCTTCTTCTGTTTTATTACAAGAGGTCTGAAAAAAAAAAGTTGTAGAATTGCATTTAAAAATAGTTTTCTAAGTAGGGTAAAGAAGCAAGTGTGTGGTGTGTAGAAAGTCTGCAGTAATTGACTCAGACCGGTGATTCTGCTTAACTAGTGACTGAGTCCAGTGTGTTGGGGACTGCAGAACAGTGATTGTCTTCTGCTTGGAGACAGCTGACCTCCTACACTTTACCTGATTGTAAGGAAAAAAAGAAAAGGCAAAAGAATTGTGAGGGAAAATTAATATTTCTGGGATATGGAGATTTATGTGTCCTTTCATTGAAGTTTTTTTCTTTATTGCTACACCATCTGTGGTCATGTTGCTAACAATAGTCCATCAAAGTTCATGTGTGGTTACAGCTCTCTTGGACTCACTGTCACCTTGCACTGGGGGATTCCGTTTCTCGTTCTCCAACATTAGTACAGCCTGAGACAAATGTGAAGGCAGGGAATACTTTTTGTTTAGGCAGAGCTTGAAAGAAGCCAGGAATTTAAGGAGAAAAGTTCTCCCATCTGATTCTGCTTGCAGTTCAGGGTCCAGGCTTTGCCTCCACATTACAGTGAAACAACTCTGCAGGGTCAAGACCAAACCCCACCCTAAGCTGCTTTTCCTGGTGAAAAGGGAAAGGCACTTCAAAAACTCCTTGGATTTAGGTGGACAATACTACATTTTTGCATGTCTAGTCTTAAATGAGTATGTGCAATTTTGGAGTATATATTTTAGATGCTGCCAAAAGAGTGACTATATTGCACTATGTGAATGCAATGGCAAAGAACTAGAGCTCATCTCCTTGTGTCAGGTGGGACTGCTATTGGCTAAACTGTTCCTGGCAGTATCCTACACCTCTCCACCTCATTATTGGGTCTCTGAACTTTGCCTTTAACTTCACCTCATACAAGAATGAAGGAAAAGTACAAACCCAGTTGTTCTTTGAAACGTATCAGGAATGTACTGTTTACAAGTAAAATATTATGCACCCCTCCCCTCCAACCCCATCTTATATAGGACTTTGTTTGGCTTGCATATGATCAGCCAGTGGAACTTCATCCACAGGAAAAGTAATAAATCTGCCAGGAAAGCTCATTAGTTTAATTTATTATGATTAAATACAAGGATTGTTCACTTCCCTGTTTCATCAAGGATGATAATCAAGATTTTAAATGTGGCCAGAAGGGACATTTCAGCTAGTGATTCAGTCTGTAAGACAGAAAGCAAGTTTTGTATAGGAAAACATAGTTAAATATGCAAGCACAGTATGCCTGTGTGTGAATTTGAAATATAATTGCATAAGGATCTCGACCTTTAACATGAAAAACCTCTGGGGGGGATTCATTTGGGGATGGACGTTGAATGCCACTATTTTTCTTCTCATTAGTACTAAGTTTAACATATAACCTTTTAACAGGAATACGAGCAAAATAAACAGCTAACTCCTTGAGATCCAGAGATGACTAGATGGACAGCTGAGTTTTAAGGAAGGTTGTTTTGTGTATTTCTTGAATGACCTAAACTATTTCCAAAGCAAATTAGTGTTTCAAGGGACCTTTCACATTGTACTTCAGCTAGCAAACAATTATGTCTCCTAAAATTACTGCTTACAGTACCCATGACTCAGCAGTGACTCGTGAGAGAAATGTACTATTGGTGCTTAGGATAGCATCTTTCTTCCTTACTCTGCCTTTAACCATTCTCTGAACCTGTGCATTGAAATCACTCATGGTTTCATCCTATCTTATTCTTTTTCCTCTTCCTTTTTTCCTTAGAACTTTCCCAAAGTAATCTCCGCTTCCCCTGTGGGTTGGAGCTCTCAGCAAGGCAGGTGTATGCCACGGACCCACGTTTTACCAATTTTTTTGTGTATTTCTGCAGAGTAACAGAGGAAAGTCAGGGACTACTGGAATGAATCAGACCTGTGATTTCTCTAATCCACCATTCTCTGACATCAGACATCAGGTATTCCTGTGAACCATATGAATTATCTGTTCTTGTTTTCTTGTTTCGTCCTCCATTTTAGAGATGTATTTAGCACAGTCTGTGAAAGGATGGAATCAAAGATGTAGTAGCAGAATGCAACAGGATTATTTCAGTTGAAGGAGAAACATATTTCTGGGCTGTTCCATTTTCACGTGGATATTTGATGAAGCTTGAACCGTGTAATGACTACTTCTTAACACTCTTTCCACTTATAGAGCTAGTTTGGGCACTTTGCACCGGGGGCTGTGTGAGCACAAGAAACATTCAGCATGTTTCAGGACACCCTGGAAAATAATTCAGGAAACACAAAGCAAAGGAAGCACAGAAAGCAAGATTGCTATAGGACTTTGACCCGTAAAATCCAAAGCCGAAAATCAGATTTAACCGCATTTAAATTACAGGATAATATGTTAGAAAGAAATGAAATTACTTGTTGAATGTCACTTAACAAGACTTAAGACTGAAAATGAGCAAAATTTGAAGAAAATACCCATATGGTAAGAAAGGATATATTACATTTATTATCAAATGTACATAAAACACCATTTGTGATAAAGATAAAAATAAAAAAAAAAGAAAAGAGTTTGCTGGAAAATCTTGATCTGTGAAAACTTAAAATTTGGTGGGTGTAACTTAAACCCCCACTTCATCAAAGCTGAAATTTTTGTTCTGAACCCAACCAATGTCCCCAGACACCTACTAACTTGGGAATTAGGGAATAGGACTTTGGGTATAAATCCCGCTGGCTACTTCAGGCTGAGGGCTTCAGGCTGAGTGTGCCACAGTCTGAGGGAACAGTTTCAGTGAAGGTCTGGGACAGGAATGAAGTGGCCACTGCTGGAGAGATTACTTCTGGGCAGCCAAGAGCAACCTGACTGCACTGTCCTGCATCGTGTCAGACACCTGTGCCTTGCAGCAGCTCTGGGACAGCCTGCCGTGGGGCACAGGGACACGCTGGCCATCCTTCTGTGTGGCCATCCTTCTGACCAGCTCTGTCGCCGTAATGACACAAAAGGAAGAGCCAGAGACACCTGTTACCAGGAGGAGAGAGAAGGAAGGAAGGGGGGCAAGACCCGCCTTCTTTATTTTTTATATCCATTTGGAAATCACTATTCATTGGAGGAAATCAGTTCTTCCTCCCTCAACTACAGTGGTCAAAGGAAATGTCCATCAAGGGTCTGTGTCCGTGAGAAAGGAATGTGAATGATAAGATACAGTTACAATAACATAGCCATGTTTACAGAGAAGACTGTGAGAAACTAGCTACAGAAAAATGAAAACATCCAGAACTGCAAAAATCAGGGCAACACAGCTCTATGTTTCTGCTTGAACTATGCAACTGTAGTAGCAAGTCCAGTGCTCAGCCGTCGGTCTCAGTCCCTTAGGATGGGACGCGCGTTTCTGAAGGCTTTTTGTCAGCTGGAGGCAGGTGGCATACCTTCTACTGCCATTAAAATGCAATTCTCTTCAATGAATCCTTGCATGTAGGCAGGGGCTGCCACACCAGATCATTTGCAAGTCCTGCCACCATCTGGGATTTATGTGGAGTGTTATTCAAATGATATACAGTGCAGCCCCAGGAAAATGATGGCAGTGAAGAGAATGTACATTGAATGCACTCATCGACCCTAATCCATCTGAAGAAATGCAATCATTCCCTGACACAAATTTTCTGTCTAGGAGGAGGAAGAGAATCTGTTAGAATCTTTTGATAGTAGTAGGGCGTTTTCCTTATAATAATGATTGTTAAAAAATAATTGTGTGCGTAAGTTCATTTTACAAGACAGTAAATGGCATAAATGCATTGGTGAATTATTTTCAGGTTTGGGCCCATGTATCTGTCTGATTAAAGAAAGCTTGAGTCTTCCAGGCAGTCTCATGTGTGATGAGGTGGTTGTTATGGCAACAATACATTTTTTATGAGTTGTAATAATGACAGAGCAACATCTTTTAAATTATCAGGATTTAAAGTTACAGCTGCTTTGTTTTGCCTTCCATTAACCCCTTAAAAATATTGGAATATTTTCATGGCTCTGTGGTAATGTCTGTAAGCTTTTCTTGAGTATGTCAAAAAAAAAAAAAAAAAAGGGATCCTTCAGAAGGTGCATACATCAAATGAATAACAACTTTCATTGTGCCTCAAGAGTATTGCTTTGACCTCCCCGCCCCCTTACTGTTTTTTTTAAATAAATATGTTTCTCGCAGTGTGACAGTCTTAAGTGTAGCCAAAGTGCTGGAAGGATTCCTAGGTGTTCCCGAAATTAATATTGTTGTTGCAGTAACTTTCAGTTAACATTTATGGGAATAGATTTTTGGGTGGCTTCTGGGTAGTTCAGGAAGCAATGGATCTTCAGTGATCCTTGTGACTTTCCTAGATATCTCTGCTGGAAAGGCTTGATTTGAGGTTTATTCTTCACTGCAACTTGTCAGCATGTGCACGTGCTTGTGACCACTGCTCACCAAAAGTCCTGATGGTGCCGCATAGTGCAAAGAGAGACTTTCCAAAAGAAGAAGGATTTTTGTCTTCTTCAATGAACACATAACTTACATTTGTCACTGCTCATGTATGAAGCAGAAATATCCAGATATTTCACTCTTTAGGCTTCTTTTAGGCCCAGTTGCCCTCAACACGTCAAAGTCATCCACTTAAATGGACCATCCCACTGTTGTTGGCTAGGACAATTTTATTCCTTTGGATGAGATAGACTATAGCAAAGAGAAATCGTGAGTAGCTTCAAATAAACTAGCCATGGCTGGGATATTTCTGGAGTCAATGTCTGAGACTTTATGGTTCATTCTTGAGTACATTGCATTCACATGCAGGATCACGTGTTTTTTTGCACTGAATGCAGGGATCCTCTGCTGGCAGCCTGGGGAACCAATGTTTCAGCTCAGTAGTTCTGCTTTCTACTGATGTTGCTAATACCAGCAAAGGAGTTGTGGAGGAATAGTGCAAATAGCACAGATTATCTGTAGAACTCTGTAAAAAAACCAGAAGTAGAATCCAAGAAGAATTCATTCGTCCCTCACTGTTAAGGAAGCCACACATTTAAATTATAAAAAAGTACAATGTATAATTTACTTTTATATGTCTTGTGTGTCTAAGAAAATATTTCGCATATTTTCAAAAGCATTTGAAAGAACATTTGGTCCTCTATAATTGTCAAGTTTCTTTACTTTCTTGCTGTTACCTGCCTTAGGCCATTTGTTGACAGGCTTCCATGTATCATTGCTTCTAAACACCTAAGAGACAATTTTAAATGTTAAAAAAGCCCATACCCATCTGTTCTTTGAATAAATTTCAATGAAAAATTTAAAAAGGCATTTTTATGTAGAATTTGACCATAAGTGGGTTGTGCTTTGTTCAACACTCATAATCAGCTTTTCTTTTTTTCCCCCTCCCCTGTTTGAATATGAGGTCATACTCAGTACTCACATTCCTTTTGGCATCTAAAGAAAACCTTTAGTCTTAAATTAGATGAGATTGCTTTTACAAACTAAGACCAATCATCAAAAGAACAAAAAAAAGTCCATTACATGGTTTTGTATTTGGAGTTTTTACCTTCCTAGTGCTTTCAAATAAATACCACTGCTTGAAAACAACCATTTTCTCCTTGTCTTCAAGGGATGGACTGTTTGACTGAGAGATACCAGGAAAGACTTTAAGAAAGACATAGATTGTGGGTGGAAAAAATTCTGGCTTTGCCTATATAAATCTGCTTTTAGATCAGTTCTCAGGACTGAATAAGTATTGCTCTAGCTTGCCTGAGTATTTAATTTGGTAGTCATGTGAATGTCACATGATACACACATGCAACTTCATCACTTTGGGATTTTTTTCTCCTTCCCAGACTTTTTGGAAGGAGGGCTCTACAGAATATGAGACTAAGATCTGAAAGGACTGCAAAGGTTTGTCTTTGGAGGAAGACTCCTTAAACTTAGAAGTTACTAAATCGGGAGTTCCTAAGGATTTCAAACTTTTTGAAGGAAAGGATTGGAGTTTTTTCTTTCATTTTTTTTTTCTTTCTTAAGAAGAATGATTTAGAAAGAAGTAGAATGCAATGTAATAAAGAGAGATGCATCTGTAGGTGGGAATAGACATTACAGATGCAGAATGAAGAGTAAGGGCAAGGCAGAAACACTGCAGAGGATGTTTTTGGTTACAATGGTTCACAAACTGAACATGAGTCATGGTGTTGTAGTAAAGCAAACATCAGGTTATGGTGTATATAAAATAATTCACCACCCCTTAGATAATGTGAAGTAATAACATCCTCTGGTGGTACAGCCTCCACTGCAGGGAGGTGGGTTGTATGGGTGTTGAATTTAATAAGAGTATGAATGACAAACAAATTAAAAGGATTTAAGTAAACTGCAGAATCATGTAGATGTAAGATTGACCAGATACACTCATAGAATTTACTGCATACTTTTTGTTTTCTATAATCTTCCCTTTTCTTTTTATCTCTTCCCACAGGTCACCAATTCAAAACTGCAAAAAAAGTATCTACAAGAAGAAAGATCAAGTTCTGTTGTTTTTCTAAGACAGGGAATAGTAAATAGAGGAATTTACTTCAGGATGAGGAATATTCTTTTAACAAAGCAATGAAGTGCCAAAATACATTGCCAGGAGACTGCTGGAATTACCTTTAAGAACAGGCTGGAGGGAAATCTGTCAGGAGAAACAGTTGATCTTTAGGGTGTAGAAATAACATAAATAATCTCTTCGGCTCTGTTTTATAGATTTCTGTGAGTATTGTGGTGTGCTTTTTTGACTTACAACACCATGCCATTCGTGTCTGTGTTTCGATTTTCTTCCACCCTCCTTTTTTTGTGAGTGTTCAGAAGCAGCTAGTAGATCCTGTACCTGGTATTTCAAGAGATGGGGTAAGTGAATATTTCAACAAAAGGATGTTTGAAAAAATTACACCCATTAAAGGACACAAAGACTTTTGCAATGAGATGATGCTATAGAACTGGAATAAAATATTCCTGTATACAGATATATTAGCTTTAATCTACACCACCTTGGCTACCCCACTAAGCACATTAGGCAATTGGGTTTTGGTTGCTTTGAAGACTTCACTTTTCTTAGTAACCAGGCACGAATAAACACACAAGCTCCCATCCTGGATTTGGAACACAATCAGCTGTAATAAGGGTTTCTCTAGGGTGCTGAAGATGTGCTGTAAAAAGTTCTTAAGATGAGTGGAAATACCTTATTCCAATTTTATCTACAGTGCCTCTCAGACAGGGGCAGACCTCTGTATCATTTTGTGAATGTTTCACTCACTCTATTTGGTGACCAGTTAATCACTTCCACACCATTCCTTTTAGTAGTAGCACTTTGTCAAGTAGTTCTTCTAGGATTTGGGCAGATATTGAAAACATGGGCTCTTGCAACACCTGGAGTACCAGATGCTGACAACTTTTTGCAGCAGAACACAGCACTTTCCTTCACCTTTATCCTTGGAACCTGTGAAATGAGGAGCAATGTAATAGCAATGAGTTGACCCCCACTTTTCAGTGCTAGGGAACAAGTGAGTGCCCACAGATGGTTCTGGCAGGTGTAGGAGGTGTCCGTGCGCAGGATGTGGCACCGAGGTCTCTCTGGGCAAGGCTTAGCCCTTGGCTTGCCTGCTTGACACCAGTGACATGTTCACAGACTGCACAGATGACTGCAGAGGATGGCAGCTGATTTCTTGGACTGTAAGTGAAAATCCTCTAGGTATATGCTAGGTGGGAATAGCATCAATGAGAGCTCCACAGACTCCCTTTCAATGTAAAGGTTTGCTCCTACATGGTGGGAGTGTGATGAGAAATACCTCCAAGCACTTGGCCCTTTCTTGGATGGCACGGAGGGCACAGATGTGTCAGTGTCTGGCCGAAGCTGTTTCAGTTTTCTTCACCTATTTTTCATTTATCTGTTACCTGTGTTTCTTCTCCATTTCTCTGTTTAAGTACAGAGGTGCTTTACTTCAGTTCAGCTTGGTGTTTGTATTTTCCTGGGAAAAAGTCTTTATGTTTAGATTTGTATCTCTATTCTAGATTTTATTTATTTTTTTCTCTTTCCATTTTCTGTTCTTTTTCTCAGTACCTACTGGTATTTAATAAAATCCTAGAAAATTCAGACCACAGCTTTCAATTCCTATGGCAAAGCTTTTGTTCTTAGCCTAATATAAATACTTTTCAATAGTTTTTGTCAATGCAATGATATAAATACATGGTTTTATGGAAACTTGGTTCATCTCAATGCAGATCGCGAGGAAAAAATTAAAAGAAATATTGCTCCCTGTGAAAATGCTGGTAAGAGACTATTTAAAGATGGTGATACAGATCTGTTCTTCTACATGGAACAGGAAATCCAGCTCATACTGTTACCTGATAAAGAGCTTTCTTCTTAAGTTATCATAGAATCATAGAATATCCTGAGTTGGAAGGGACCCACAAAGATAATTTAGTCCAACTGCTGTCCCTGCACAGGACACCCCAAGAGTCACACCATGTGTCTGAGAGCATTGTCCAAACACTTCTTAACTCTCTTAGACCTGGTGCTGTGACCACTTCCCTGGGGAGCCTGTTCCAGTGCTCAAACATCCTCTGGGAGAAGAACCTTTTCCTAATATCCAACCTAAACCTCCCCTGGCACAGCTTCATGCCATTCCCTTGGATCCTGTCACTGATCACCGTGTTTCAAAAGGGATCAAAATTTACTTGTTTATTATTCCCAGTGCTTAATAGTCAATAATGTCTTGGTTTTATGTTTATCTTTTTTTGAAACCATAGATAACTAAATTTAGAATTATCTCTCAAAGTTGTCTTTTATTGATAAAAGAAGGATGCCATCTTAGAACAACTTTCCCCAAAACCCTGAAAAACATTTATATAATCTGATTTTTCTAAGAGATTGTAATAGTCCTAAAAGTTCTGATGCTAATACTGCTTTTCTCCTACTTGGGACCATTTTTTCAAAGCAGCTCCAAAACACTGAATGAGCCAACTCCATATGATCTCTCACACACATTGAACTTAAAATACCAAAACAAGATCCATAGTCCTGAAAAACAGTAAAAGCATGGTCATTTTATCAAATTGTATAATTTATCAGTCTCTTTTTTTAGCTTGAAGACAAACAATGAAAATTCAAGTTTTGTGTGCTTCTGCCTGGGAACTGCTTCACATCTTAAAGTGAAAAGACTGAGCACTTTATATGCAATGATGTGAAAGGCCAAGCTGTTAATTTAATGAGATAGGTGTGTGGCTGATTGAATTGCTGAGCAGAACTGAGTAGCCCTTGCTGAGAAGAAATGAGGAAAGGTATTTTCTTATTTCCGACTTCCTTAATTAGTTCAGCCAATAGCTGTTTTTGCTTTGGACTACATGATAATCTTGCACTGTTGTATTTATTCACACAAGAAACATCTTGTTTTTTGATTCCATTGACATATAGCTAGATCCAGGTCTCAAAATTCATATTCATGTGTTTCATCATCACAAGAACAGATGATGTTCTAGTGAAAGAAACAGGAAGTGACTTTCAAAATGCCTGAGAAGAGTACCAGATCTAAAAATCAGGTACCAATAAGGAATCATGAATATAAAACTAAAAAATATAAACCTAAATCAACTGCCATAGGAACTGTTTTCACTGAAAATGTTGTTGTGGTAGCTACAACACACTGGAATAATGGAACATTTGAAAACTGCTGTACTGAGAGGTGACTTGAGGCACGGAAGCCTGGATTATTCTGTGGTATTAGCTTTATAAGGATATCTTTGATGATCTGTCAGCTACTGAAGTCCTGTGGGCAACCCACAGGACACTTCTTGCTGACACCAGAGACACAGAAGGGTAATTAATGAAAGTCTCCTGAAACAATGAAGCTAATGAGATTCTGAAATTTTGCATGCCTGGGGTCAATATCAGGTTGTTTTGACCTTCTCCAGAGAGCTAAGAAGGCAAAAGGGATTAAAGCTGTAAGGAGTGAGAGCACCTGACTTGTGCAGACATGAGGATTTGGCTGCCTGTGTCTCCCAGGTGATGAAGGAGAAGCAGTATCAGGTTTTAAAAAGTGTTTTTTTTTGTAAGATACCTTTACCACACTTTGCATCAGATCTGGCTGGTGGCTGAAGAGCAATGGGCACTGAAAGAATAGAGCAGGACTGAGCTGGTGTCAGATCTCTTGCAAAGTGCATCCATGCAAATCTCAGGGTGGCTGTGGCTCAAAAAACCTGCCATCTGTCAGGAGCTCCATCCCTTCATCTTCCCCAGGCAAGAAGGAAGATGGCCAGAGTCTGAGAAATGACTGGCATGCTTTGCACAGGCCACAGAGAATGTGTAAAAATACGTATTTTGTCAACCTCCAGTTAATTTCAATATTGGGTACTTATGCTACAAAATGTCAATTATTCACTTGAATGTTATGATATGAATACATTATAATCATAAAAATTACCTCAAAACCTACTTTAATAGAGGAAAAACTCTAAAAGAAGTCAGCTAATCACTTACTAGAAAAAAGTGACAGCCATTAAGTCAGTTGTTGGAAAAATAGATGTATTTTAAGACAAAATATTAGTTTGGGCATAATTTGCTCTACAGAGTTTTCAGCCAAGGATAAAGGGTAATTTATCCATAGCCAAGTGTACTTTCATAACTCAAGTAGTAAAATAAAAGTGATGAATGTATGCATGAATTACAAATTCCTTGGATTCCAAATATTAGGACCTTGAGTAACAGGTAAACCACATTTTATGTTTCTTACAGAAACATATTGCTTTGAGAGAATAACATGACCTTGTCACCACACGTGCTCTGGAGTTCTTAAAATCCGAAAGGATAACTCACATTTGTGGAGTCTGTTTATGTGTGAATTGTTTCCACCCCTTTGTACCCATCAAGAATCCTGTACATTACTGAGAACAGCCTGGAATCCCTGACAAATACCTGGCAGTGCCAACAGCAGTAGTAGGTAGTATGTGAACTCTCTGAAATGGAAAGTCATCCAAAAACATTCTTCCTGGATCCCAACTCTCCTTTACTTCCTAGTAGCTAATTAAATATTTGCGATCAAAGTGAATTAATAAAAGTAAGTTAAAAATTAATGCTGATGAAGTGCTTCACATACTCTTCTATGCAGGCTTTTGTATCTGTCCCTTATGGGCAAGAATAGCTGAACCAAATATTATTTCCACAGTAATTTTTGATACATTTTTGTGATGTGACAAATATTTCTCGACGGTTTGTTAGGTTGTCATTGTGGACCCATGAGCTTTCATGGAGCTGCAGGAGAAACTGGACATACAGAAAATGTGAGTTCAGTGGAAAAATTGAATAAAATTGGTTAATTTACAGAGAAGACTTGGATGGAAATTGTGCTGGTCTTCTAGTATATAAAGAGTCTCTGCTAAGAGAATAAGCATTTTCTGGTACTGAATTTAAACTGTGGCCATGATGGTCCAGTTTCAGCATTGATAAGGCTTATATTTATTAAGTGTATTTAAATTCAACAATAAAATGCTTAGCTGAACTAGAAAAATCTCCATTTGGGGATTTAAGGAGTTATTTAGAAACAAATACAAATTGTCAAGGCCTCTGGAGATGATTGGCATTGGGGTAGGGGATGGACTGTGTCACTTCTCAGAGTTGATTTGAGCCCCATGTTTATGTGCCTGTGGTTTTCCTCAGAGACTCCCACTGGGCAGTACCAGTATCAATTACCAGTATCAATTAGTGAACTGAAAGGCTCATGGATGTGGTGATAAAACTTTCTCATTGTTAGCAGGAGATCAACATCAGGTAAGAGCTATGGTACTCCTGTTCCTATTTCTTAATCTATTCAACTGTTGGTGTCATCGACGTGCTGCTTACCATGGTGTTAAAAACACTAAAGAAAAATGTCAAAATAGTGTGGGGCAAGGCATATTTCATGGAAGGCCTGCAATTTTTCCAACAGTTTGCTGTTTGGCACCTCACCTCACAAAGCAGAGTCTTTAAACTGTAGGAGAAATAAATTGTTCAATCATTATTATAGAGAAACATTTAAGTTATAAGCAAGAGTTTTGCTGTTATGTTTACTCAGGGGGGAAATATAGGGAACATAGGTTTTCTCCCTCGGGTGATCAGAGATCAACTGTCTTTGTGTCAACTACTTCTCTCCCCAGCTAATAATATAAAAAAATCACAATACCCTCACCATTAGATTCACTGAACTCATTAGAGCTGATGGCTGATTTTAGGTCAATATTGTAATTAGAGACAAGTTGTATGTTACTGTTTTATTTTAATCTTGTGAAGAGCTAAAGTAAAGGTATATTCAAGGCTGATTAGGCCTGTGAAATTCTTTAATGAAATGTAGAGTAGAAATGTATAATTTTTTTGCAATATATTTCAATTCAATGGGAGGTATGTGTTCCAATGTGATTTAGATTAAATATATTTTGAATGCATCACTATTCATTTTAATAAAGAAGACAGTACAATCTACAACTAATTTGAACGGTTAATCATGTACAGAACAGACAGTATAAATGAAGAAAACAATAATACCAGAAAGCTGACTCATCTCTTCTACACTTGAAGTGTCAGGAAGCCAGAGTCCATGATACTCCATCAAAATCTCCAACAAAAAACTTGTGGGAGACAGAAGAAAAGTAATATCTCCACTTCTTTGTGGTGCTTGTTGATTTGAGGATTATTGCAGATACTTGTACCTTATGGAAACGGCTGTTCCTGATTTTCCCAAAAGGGCAGTTCATTTATGTGTCAAATTCTGTGCTCAACATACTAAATGTTTTAAGTTCAAAGTGTATATTCATTATGTACTTAACTATTTGCAAATAAGCCATCACAAGTTTTAAATTGCTGGCATATTCTGGGTAAAGATGAAATGGTAAAGTTTGCTCCTGGAACACTGGGGAAGATTTCTGTCTCTTCTACTTGAATTAACAACATGATGTGTTCCTGAGAAATGGTAAACATGCCTTTGCATTGCTGAGCACCCTTTCCTTCCATCACAGAGTTACTGGAACTCTGCATATTTTGGCAGCCCTGAGTTGAATGGATTTATCAGATTCCAAAAGACATGACGTAAATGAATCTTGCAGATAACCCCATGGTTTTTTGTACTCTATGAGCATTGATATCTTGAGAAGTCCACCTGGGTTTTGTTTAAACATCCAAGAATTGGAATCTTTGGATTTGTGCCCCATTTGGATGTAACATGTATCCACAATTTACTCCCTGTGGTGTTCTAATTTTTTGTGCTGTCTTAAAGAAAACTGTTGGGCTTGGTGGTTTTGTTTGTTTGTTTGGTTTTTTTTTTGTTTGTTTTTTCTTGTCCCCCCCCCTCCCAAGAGTCAACATTGCATAGTTAAGTTACTGGTGTACTGACTTCTTACACCTGCAGCTTTCAGCAGGAGCTGCATCCACTGGAAAGCCAGAGTGGCATTAGAGAGCAACAATCCCTTCAGACTTGAATGGTTGAAGTCATGCAAAAGATTTTGTCATTTGTCATTATAATCCAATAAAGCTAAACAGTTACCTTATAGGGGTGAGGATGGGAAAGGCTTTTATATGATTACATCACAAGATGATAAATGAGAGCAATTTATGTTCATTATGAGAACAGCATCCCAAAGAGAATGTAGTTATAAATTTTGTCCTGCCCTCCCTCTGCTGCAAAACTAGCACACCAGCCTAGAAACAACCAAGCAGGCTCTAACAACAGTCCAGACAGAGGAAAGCAAAAACCAGTGAAGATTTGTCTGCATTTTACTCTAGCAAGAGTATTGAGAATTTGAAAAGCAAAGGAGAAACACAGGACGATAATTAGGATAAATCCTTAAAATATAATCCCCTTTTTTTGTCGAATAAAGAATATTTTTGTTTAGTAAGATGTTCAACCTGTGCGGAAAACAAATTGTGTTTGTGAAGTGGGACAAAATTATATTTTGCAAATCAGTCAATGAAAGCATTTTATTTGATAAACTGAAACTGTTTCAATTTGAAAGTAAACCTGAACATTTCAGTATATTTATTACAAATCTGAAAGAAAAATATTTAAAATTTAAAATTATTCTTAAATTTTTTTTTAATCTAGAGACATCAATCTGCCCCTAGCAATTTTGGGTTGACACATCTGCATTTTCAAAATAAAAAACATTTGATGGATAAGTTTCCGATCCATTTTATAACTGAATGAGTATTGAGGTCAGCAATTAGCTAATCCTCTCTTCCTTTTCCCATATGCATCACTGCAGCAACAACACCAGACTGGAACAAAATCTTCTGGTGCATTGGTTTTCTGTGGCCTGCTATTTGCTATCTATTCAGCCACGATACCTTAGTTTGTGTTTATGTGATCTGGATTCTAGAATTAAGATCAGCAGCATTCAGTCTTGTATCTTTTATGTCCAATTAAAAAGATGTTAGCAGGTCTGCTTGCATCTTTCCACCTCTCTTTTTCTTCTCTCCAACACTTTAATAATCTCTTCATCCTCCCTGTATCACCTGTGATATTTACAAGTTGGTCATGGAAAAGCAATGCAAACAGTGTTTGTGCTGATAGAGAAAAGATCAAGGATGAGCTCAAACAGCTGTGTCTTCTAAATCCTTATTGATGTGTGATCTGAAGCTGATTGAAGTAATTACTGGGCAGTGACTTGTCTGTGCAAGTAAAAGGGAAGAGTATGAATTGAATTGGTACTTTGGTGGAATAATCAGCATTAATGGTCAAGGGTCTTGTGATGCTCTTAAACCCCTCCAATAGAGGGTTTTTCTTCTAAATCAAATAGCTTAAAAATAATGCTGAAGAATTGTGTAAAGAGGGAAAATCAGGAGGGTCCCAGAGCAAATGGCAGAGCTCTAGGTGTGAGCTCTGGGAACACAGTAATGGAGAGGCAGCTCTGTGGGTGCCAATCTCCTATCAGGAAATGGGGTAGAAAAGTAAAATGAAAATATTTCTCTATGTCAATCAGGCATTAGTCTTGTGCCTGCTCTTCTGCTCTGGGAGAGAAGATTTGAATCCTGGTCAATATTTCCATGTTTCTAATGCATAATCTACTGATGTAAAAAAAAAAAAAAATTGTGAGCCACATCAATATGATAACTTCAGAAATGGCAATGAATTAATTTTGCTATAGTGTGCTCTGTGAAGACTTGGTGCTGCTCTAGATTATGCACCTATGAAATGTCAGTGCTGCCAGAGTTTGGGAATCCAGTTTGTTCAGGTGTGTGCTATTTTTCATAAAACCTGAAATCCTTCCCATATAGTTACTGAAATTATTCTTGTGTTGCTTTAAATATATTGCTGTAAAAGCAGTGCTATCTTTTAAAATTGTGTCAGGATTTTTCCTTTCAGTATTCATCTCTAGTGTTCATCCTTCCTCATCTTACCTGCCACTCATGTCTCTGCTCTAAACTTTCTAAAGAGATTAATTAATATCCTTGATATTATAAAAATATGATTATGGAATATGCCTTGGAGGTAGAAGTTAAGGATCAGTAGTCTCAACATTTTATCACTATTGTGTCTGGCTTCAATCAACAGCCAGTAATAAGAAACATATATTTTAGTTGGTTTTAGTTGTTTTTATCCTTTATTATCATGATCTATAAATTGTTATAAATTCTAGTAAAGATGCTTCCTACTCTGAAGAATGCCAAGTAGGCATCAAAAACTGTCAGGAGGCGTTAATATCTTACTGAAGCATAGCATTTATGAACAAGCCATGGAAAATGGCTCCAAGTCCAACTGAGACTTTCACATACCTAAGGAAAAGAAAACCTTTCAATTAAGATGATGCATCAATTGTTTTACTTGTTTAAGAGTTTTAGGATAAAAATAGAACTGGTCCAACCCTTTCCTGAAGACTCCAGAGGGGAAATGGTAACAGATGTGATGATGGAAGATGCAGTGCAGCAGCAGAAACCAAGGGGCACATCACACCTCCGTGGAATCAGAGTCCTGTTACATCAATTTTTGAAGCAATAAAGGCTTTCAGGAGTGTAGTAGGATGTACATGTTTGTATCTCATTGGTCAAAGGGAGAATGACAGTTCTGTGTATTGAGAAAATACCACTGAGAGGATCAGATCCAACACTAGCGAAGTGTTTTTGTACCTAAGTAAGTCTCCAATGTTAAGCCTTGTAAAAAATAAAACATAAATTGTTTTGAAAAGAGAAACAAGCAGAAATAGCTCTATTCATTTCAAGTTGTAAAGCATGTTTATAACATGTTTTTTACCCTGGAGAAGCACCTAGTACAAGGGGTACTCATGGTACAACATGTTTTTTACCCTAGTATAAGGGGTCTGCCCCTGGAGTTACTTCTTGGTGTTACTACATTCTAAGGTCAAATGGAACTTAGTGGTAGAATCTTGTGACTGACAGCTGAATAAAGAAAATGATGGATTGTAATTATCACCAATAATAGGCTAGATGTGATACACACAAAATAAATATTTTTAATAAATAGACAATAATTGCAACATAAGGTAAATTAAATATGTATGGTTATATACAATGTAATATTTATGTTATTATAACCATTGTCTTCCTGCAGTTGGGATCTTTTTCTTTCCCCTTTGTTTCTTCTGTAGAAGCCTGTGTTTGTCTGTACTTGTCAGTTGCTCTTTATTACATCTGTAGAGCGCTTTGAACAAGACTCCCCTGACCTGTTGGGAAGCCTCGAGGCTTTATTGCAATTTTTAATAAGATAGAATTAGAGTTCAAAATAAAATCAACAAGAAACTAGCCTTTGAAGTGAAATGGTTTAACTAGTTTAACAGTGCAAGCTGGGAGCAATGCAGGAAGTAAACACCTTAGACAGAGAAGAGTAAATTAGGGTCTTTAAACTATTTTGATTTTAATTATCTCATAACACAGGCAAAACAATTTGTTAGAAAGTATGATATTTAATCTGACAATGTTCCTTTAATGGTCTACCTATCCTCTCTGTTGCTGCTGTCATCTCTTTCCTACTCTTAAATGTCACTCAAAATGCCTTTGCTCTCTCTGCTGTATTGGGTGTGCTGCCTTAGCAAAGACCATTGACTGCAAATTTGTTTTAGGAACTATGGCAAAGCTAATCTTCATTGGAAACTTGTGGCCAGTGCTTGCTGCCTCTCCTGTCACATCTGGGGTGCTGTGGAAGTTGTTAACCATTTAACCTCTCTGTTCCCTAAGAGGTCTTTACAGTTGCCCATTTGGAAAATTTATGTAGTTTTGAGCTCTTGTTCATCTTACAATGACCCCAGATTTTTCTCTGGAAATGTTTGTATGTTTTAGGAAGAATTAATCTCCTGCTTTCCTTCTGTTCTCTACTCTTTCAGTTTGCGTATCTACTGTCCTATTACCCCTGTCACTAATAATATTGCACAAGAACAAAAACTCAGGCTGGAAAATGTAAGAGGAGTACAAGACTCTGCACATGACCTTAGACGGAGTTAGAGATTTACACAGGATCAATGCCATTTCAATGGGAAAACTCACTGTGCAGAAGGGAAGGGTGGAAGACCTGATCTTGAACACAGAGTTCCAGGGGGACAGCAGCCACTTCTGGAGAGTTCCCTGTCTAAACTGAGTGACAAATGCATCTCAGAAGGGCCTTTATCCTTGGGATTGCTGCTGCTTTGTGTAGCCTTGCACTCCCTTTTATTTTAGCTCATCAGATTTTCTGAAGTATTCTGTGAGCTGTGTTCTTTAAAAGCTGCTGGAGATGTCTTACAGCATGATCTCATTCATTCAGTGCAGCTTACACCTTGCTTTTGCATTTCTGCAGCATCTTGACAACACAGCTGTCAGAACAAATCACTCTAGATCCACCTTTTTTCTGTGTAGCTGTGTGTATGCATACACACACACACACTCACACAGACATGCACACACATAGACACTTAAGGTTTTGGTAAGTATCCCCCAAACAACTTATTAATAAAATCATAAAAGAATATGCAATGAAGCACTAAATTCCCACTAAGAGGGAAACAATGTCTATAATCAGAACATTATCTCTGTTTTCATACAGGAGGCAGCAGAAGGGAGAGATAAAAGGATCCTTGCCTCATGAAAACATTAGGAATAGACCCAAGCACGAGTTAAATTCAGCTGTCAAGCCTGTATCACATGTGTAATGATTTTTTGCTATATTATTTGTCATGAACGAAGTATTTTTATAAAGGTGACAGATTTACTGTTTGAGTATCCTTTATTAGTAGCTTAAGGTCCCACTGTGTGAAGCATTGTTAATGTGTGTCATAAAAGTCAGTTGTTGATCTGCCCTGAGGACTTTACTGCCTACAGAGCCAAAAGATGGGCTGCAGAAGGGAAATGCAGTGTTTAAATAGAAAAGCAGAAATGTATACTGAAGTAAATGGAAAAATCTAAGAATCCCACTACCATTACAGGACTTTGACAACAGCCATATTTTGAAATTTCTCTGATTCAAGACTTTTATCTGAGTGGCTAGTGAATTTCTCAGTCTTTCTCATTTCCCACATTAATTCATTCAGAAGGCTGAGAAAATGTCCTGTTACAACGTGGTGAACTTCTGGCATGTAATTTTTGGAAAGGCTGGTTAGTAAGTTGGCTTCTGATAACTGGAAGATAGAAGTCCTTCACTAGACTGGACCAGATTTTGGTGACTGAGTAGCACCTGTGAAGCTGTATCTACATCATCTGCAGTAACGTCTTGTAGTTCTGCAAATTTTACAATAATCCCTTGGGAGAGGTTATCTAGGGGTTATTGGTGCCCATAAATATTTGATCACTCCGCAAAAAACTTTCGGTGTGAAGTGATCCAAACTGCTAAAGCTTGTAATATTGCCAGACTTCAACTGACTCATGGTGACACGATTTCAGAGTCAATGTATTTAAGGAAAAAATGTTTTGAAAACTGGGAATATTCGCACTGAGATATCCAAAAGATATCCAAAAAAGCCTCTTGGTTTCCAAGCAGGAGAACCAATGCCCTTCCTCAATACTGGCTGCTTAGGGAAAATCAGTGCTGCTGGATGATAATTAGTTTTGTAAGTCTTTGTGCAGGGTAGGTGAAACATGGCATCTCCACTGAAACCAGTGGCAACTTCTCTGTTGACTGCATGCGTTTTCATCTTGAGCAGTGCAGCCTATTATCTGAAAGAATTAGGTCTGTAGACAGAGAGAATTTACAAGAATAAAACCAGAAAAAAAAATTGAGAAAAAAAAAAAAAAAGGCAACAAATCCACCGAGAGCACAAGGAAATAACCTCTTAGTAAGTTACCTTTCTCCTTCAGTATTAATATTACATTGTTCTATTTGCTGTACTTTGCACGGTCTTAAAAATCTATGAAATATTTTACACATTCTGTTCTTTCCTCTCCCCCACTAAAGCCTCTTCTCCCACCTCAGAGAAAATATTCAAATTATTTAAATATTTCATGTTGTAGAACCTAGCAGTACAGTGCAATATGTGTAGACACCCTTGGGAAGAGGATTTTAATATTACTTTTAGAATCACAAATTATTCATGGAGTGCAAATAACAAACTGGTGGAGAGCGCAATCTGTGGTAAAAGCACTTACCTTTTCTTAACATTTTCCGATGTAGTTGGGGTTGACAGATCATCAGATCTTTAGTGCATTATTTATTAAATGTTTTAGCATAACTTTTAAATATTCAGCGAGCACTTAGCCCACAAAAGGCATGGCTGACTGAAGACTCAGTGATGCTGATGACGGAAGCCTGTTTCACCGTTTCCTCTAAACTACTGGTACATGCAGTTTGTGTTTTAATAGGGACTATTTTTCTCTTGCTTGTACTACTGATTCTGTCCTTTTGGGGATTGTGATTTATGCTTCACTGTGTTGAGAAAGCAATTCAATATTTTACGGACTGCTGTGCATGGCTTTACTGTATTTAACTGTGAAGATTAGAAAACATTGAAAGGTTGCACTGGTCAATGTACCAAAACGAAAGTTGAAGGAAATGTGTTTTCTAGACTAATTTATGGTTTTCTAGGAAAGGAAAATGTGAAGAGTCAACAACAACTTTGGTAATTTGAAACAACGAAGTACACAAGAAAATAAGCAAAACAGAATACATCCTTCCATGAGTGCTCTGTCTGCTCCTTCAGTTTGTCCTGGCACACTGAAATGAATAGGCTGTATATTTCTGAGAACATAATCTCCTTAATTTGATCTGTCTCTATTTCTTCAGTGTTTTATGGCATTTGGAGTTTGTGTCAGAGCAATATTTCAGAACAACTTCAAAATTTTAGGAAACCCAGATCACAACTTCACTGTTTATTCTTTTTTTAATTTTTTTTTTTTAAATAAATAGCCCATTTTCTCCCTTTCCCAACCAGACTCCTTTTTTTCCTGAGGAACAAGGATAAATATTGCACTTCAGGTTTATTTCTGACACTAGTATGACGTGTTGTGTGACTGTCAACCTGTGACAAGCCCAAAGGCTTGATAGGGAGCATTAGAGAGAAGATGCAGCCAAAAACAGCAGAAGGGAAACCTCCCTGTAGTGAGGTTTGTTCCTTTTGTGAGTATAAACACTGTTGTAGCCTGAGCCTACAATGATCAGTAATTCAATTCCTGCTGTTGAAGAGAAGAGAACACCAGGACTGCATAGGATGGAGGGAAGCTTTGGGCTGAAATGGTTGCAGATTTGAGGGATGCACACCCACACCCGAGCTGCTTGCATCACTCACACTGCGTTATCCTCTCCCAGGGAACCTCCTACCTTGTGACTAACACAATTAGACGTGGTGTGCCGCAGCCTGGGAAATTAAGAGTCCTGAATCTGAAGAACCAGTAACTCTATTTAACTCTCAGTAGAGAAGCCATTAGAGAGAACTCTCTGTATGCAAGGGATTTTTTGATTTTGCATCATGAACAATGAGCTTTAAATGATCTTTGCCTGTCCAGCATAAGAAGCATGATGAATAAACAAACTCCCTCGGAGAAGCAATTGTCACAGAAATGCTGTAAAAGAGTGTTGTGGGTTTTCCTCTACCATAAAACTTGCAATTCGTGATTTGAGTCCAGAATGCCATTTTCAAGGGAATATATGCCTGAATCCAGGCACAAAGTACTTTACTGTTGCTGAACCTAACATTAAAGCCAGCCTTCTTCAAAGCTTTTCTTTTTTTTTCTGCTAAGTATTGGCAGATGTCAAGACTTGGTGCAAGACAAAAGAAAAAGTCTCAGTGATTCAGATGGACACCTGGTTAGTATAACCTGCTTAATTTCATCTATTGAGAGAGTCCTTGAAGTGCGGCTGTCATGCAGTGTATAAACCAATCCCAGTTTAAATAACGTCAGTGAAAATGCCACAATTCAATTCTCAAGAAAAATTATTTAGGGCTGAAAGACTTCAAGAGGTCATTTAGTCCATGCACTTGCAAAAAGGTGGTCAAAAATACAGAGATTATCCCTAACAAATTTCAATCTAATCAGTCTTAAAATTTCCAAAGAAGATTTCTCAGTGCTTCTGCATATATACATGTATGTGTATATTTTGTGTGTGCATTCCAGTGTAAAACTATTTATCATTAAAAACAGTTTTGCAGCAGCTAACCTTAGTCTCCTTAGTTTCAAATCCAATTAGTTTCTTCCTGTCATGTCCCCAATAAATTTGAAAAAAAGATTGCAAGAGTTTTCTTTACAGAAGATTTTCAAACTTTAGAAGGGAATTAGTGTGCTTTCCTTCCCCTTCTCTTGAGGAAGCTCAGCTCCTTTAACCTTTTCGCCCAAGCATTGTTTTTTCAAGTCTGTTATCATTCGTCTTTTTCTCCTAGATAAGAGGTCCCAGAGATGAGTCATATGTGGCAGCAAGTAGAGTAAAACAATGACTTCTGCTATGTTTGGGTGTGTCAGTCCTGTTAACACTACAGGGCACTTGGTACTTTGATGGGACCATTGTACTGTGGAAGAAAAAACAAATCATTGCTTACTGCAGCTCCCACATCTTCTGCAGCAGATCTGTTAACATCAGTTTGGGTAGCACTTCAAACAGCAGCGACTTGAAAAGCCTGTGCCATGTTGAAGACCTCTGGGGTTATTTTTTTTAATGCTTTCAAAACCATTTCAAAACCTGTTGTAGTCTGTATGCCTACTCTCTTATCAAAATTAAGGGCATTCACAACATGTATTTATTATGAATATGAAAAAAAAGGCTACATGATCTACGTCTCTTTAAGTTTTTCAACAAGTTATTTACTCTTATTTCTTCTTTTCTATGAGTCAACCAATGTCTTCAGATGCTTCCTAATACAGCCATTTTGGTCTCCTATTGTGATTTCCATCTTTTCTCTCACAATGGAATGATATAGCATTATACTTTTGTTGTAGTTGTATTTTTTTTTCCTATTTGCCAGTTCTTCTGATTTGTTGTCCTCTCAGGTAGTCTTTCCATCTCTTCCTGTTCCTCCAGTTGTTGAAGTCTCCTTTTTTATTGATGGCCTATTATTTTAGTTTCCTATTCTGACTTCTTCCTATATTTAGCTTTTTTTTGTAGAAAGCAACACCGTCTCCCCAGCCCAGCTGGTTGCAACCTCTTGTCAATAATTATTGTGTCAAAAGAATAGGAACCACAAAACCAAATTATTATTTATCAATAAAAATAAATATATTAATAAATATAAATAAATAAATAAATTATAGAACTACAAATAAAAGATAATAAACCCCTCCCATCTATAAATCTGTGTGTAGTTTTGCCCCATATAATTTCTGTCCTAAATTTTTGTTTTCTTTTATTTTCCAAATTTTCTGAGGTTACAAGAGGCTCTGCTGACAATGTGCATGTGTTGTGTAGATGCTTCCAGACATTTCTGGGAATTTTGATAACCAGGCTGGAGTATTTGGAATCATTGTGCAGGCTGGCATTTTGATTTAGAAGGCAGTTGGGAGTCAAGAGGAATGCAAAGGGAAGATGACATAAAAAATGAGGGAAACCAATGCCAGCAATCCTTGAATGCTGCTCCTGTCACTATTCCTCTCCTCATATCTCCTGCTACATCCAATAGAAAGCAAGGACCTTATCTAATGTTTGAAACCCTGACCAGCAGGTAGGGTGATGCATGAGGAAGGTAGGAAATAACATCCAAAAAACTGGACAAAGTCGTGGCACTCAGAGCCAGCCAGAGCCTTGAGGTGACTCTGCCTAAGCAATTAATTTAAACCAAGCATGTTACCAGCACCAGATGGCCTTTGAACAACAGGAAAAGGGTTTTACTGGAACACACACTGGAATAGGGAACATTTTAAACTAGGGAAAGTTCAGGCTGAATCAGAATATAAATAGGAGGAAGATACACAGAAAACTACTGCTGTGCCCTTGTGAGAAAGATCCCCACCTCCAAGTTGTTCCTAGGCCAGAGGCCAAATGACTGTGATGCAGGCGCTCTTTGGTGCAACAAATGCCACAGAGTTCTTACTCCAGGTCATGAGGATAAGCCTGTCTTCCCGTGTACACTGTCTGCATGCTCACTGTCTCCCTGCTCTGCCTGGGACTCTTCCAGTCACTCCTCTGCCCCTCTTGCTTGTTCTCCTTGCCTGCCTCATCCCTGTGTGTGTGTGGATGGGGATTTGGGGAGTCTTCCACAAAAAGGGAGCTTGGTTGCTTCCAGGGAAAGAGGAATCTCTCCTGTCCGTCAGGGGAAGGCAGCTTTCCTCCGTTCTGCCCACACATGGCATTTTGGCAGAATAGATGCTGAGCAGATGCTCTCCTGAGCTTAACCGAGTGTAGGACGTGGAGCAGACACTGTCCATCATCTCCAGCAGCAAATCTCTCATGCTCACAGCAAGGCAGGTGTTGTGTACAGCTGTGTACCGAGTAACCAGTCAGTTACAGAACTGGTTTGTCACACTAACAAGTGTTCCAGTAGCGTCTGAAATGGCACAGATGGCTTACACATCACCTGAGCAATGTCCCCAGTCTCTGCTGCCTCTTGGCCTGTGTAAAACGCTACTTGCTCACTGGCTGGCCAGGCAGCATTCACATGCTTGTTGGCCAGCTGGCTGCTGCTGTCTCCTTGTCGGTGGGTGCTCTAATTTGGTACTTATTTCTGATTTTATGATGCCATTTGTCAAAAGTGGCTGAAAGTGGCTAGTGGGCTCAAAAACTACTGAGAAGGAGGGACTGACAGACAGCTCAACAGATGAATGCACAGATGGACAGTAATTGTGACAGCTTAAGCCTCCCTTTCATAGCAAGTCAGTCTGAAAATAATAGAGAGACAAATTATTCCTTTTTCCACCACCCAGATATATTAATCAAAATGAACACCTATGAAAACCTCACTCTATTTTTTTAGTATTTTTTCTGCAGACTGAAAAATAGCAAAGGAAAGTTATCTCAAACCAGAGTAGTACATTAGTTTACAATGAAGTGGGTGAGTCACTTTTGATGTCACAAATTTACCTTTGCACTGTGCATGATCACTGTATATGATCACAAACAAACTACTGAAAAAACTGCATTTCTCACCACTGTAGCACTTTCCAGTCCTGTCCCAGGAGAATTTCAGTAATTCAGGCAAGGAGTAAAAAGTAGCAATGGGTGAATGATCAGAAGTATCTGGAGACAGGGTATAGAAATATAATTTAAGTTGAAAAATCCAGATTTCTTGAAGATTAAATGGAAATATCTGTGACCTAACACAATGGGTTTGGTACTCCAGCATGTAGGTAGCCTGACTGTATTCCTGATTTAGGTATTTGTGCAGTGCCTAAATGCCAAAAGCAATAATTAAAATTCATGTAAAGATTCTGTTCTTATCTAACAAGAATGATTCACCACCAGCTGTGGGACCTGTCAGAGAAGATTGATGGAGAACTTTTAAAGACCCTGAACTGCCCTGAGCACTGTACAAAGGACAGACTAAGACCTTTCATCTGAGGCAAAGGGAAATACATTATATGGTGCAAATCTATTTCAATTTAATTCTTTAATCTATGGAGGTTCTGTTTTGAACTTTGGGATTACAATATCTGCACTTATCAAAGACAAAGCTTTATCAGATACGAAAATTGTTGTCCATTCAGCCTATATGCTTAATGCCACATCACTTTCTTCTTTCCTCCAGTGAGTTATCTGCAATACAGGAAAGCCAGTACAGACAAAAAAGTCTTTTGTTTCAGTATATCTTTCGGCAGCATGAGGTTAGGAACCTCTGCTCAGTCCTGGGAGAGGTGGATGCATCAGCTCCCTGCTTGGCAAAGCACAGAATGTTGACAATGCTGACTGCTTGCAGTATCAAATCTCCAGTAGAACAATAATCATACAGAAAAGAGGTTGTAGCACTTGGCTTTTCTTTCACAGGAACCCATGTTAATGAGTATAGGCTACTTATATGTGGGATCAAAGGAAAGTGAAAATTGATCATGCTAATGTCATTGATTGAAGCTATCTTTACAAGGATCTTTCACTGGCATTTTTTGTGTAACCTTTAGACATCAAAGGCTGATCAGATGTAGAAATGGGCTTCCACAAGCTCTTTACAAAGCTATCTTAGGATAAAATTAAAGTCCTGTGTCACTGTATTACCTGGAAGGGAGGACGTGAGCCAGTGCAGTGAAGCAGCAGAAATGGCAGAAGCCAAGTTTATTGTTGTATTTCCCTTTATATATGGTAAGAACCCATCAGGTGGTTGGACAGTGGTCAGCCACACCCTGGGGTGATTGGCTGAAGTCTCACATCACCCAATTCCAAACACACTCTGTCTTGAATCAAAACAGCTCAGGAAAAACAGCAAGTGTCCAAGCATTATCTTATTGTTTTTCATAGTTTGCATGGGAAAGAAGAATTTCTCAAGAGAGGCCCTGTGCAGCCACAGTCCTGCAGAAATCTTTGTGGGTAGGTAACTAAAGCATACGAGGGGGGAAAAAAAGGTTTACTCTTTAGGCTCTTTCAAAATAAAATCTCTTCTAATATATGCTATTGCCTAGGAGAGCAGCCTCCTAAGGCCATCAGCCTGTCAAAGACAACATTGCTGCTGCTCATAATTCTTTACTACAGAGAGATTTCCTTGCAGTATGCACAGACAACTAATACCAGCAGCACTTATTAATCACAGGCTAGCTTCTTCTTTGCATTCCACCTCTCTATCATACTTTTTCTACCTCCTTTTTAAAATTTTCATTTATCATCACTTATTTTCATTTACCATCACCTATTCTATTTTTCCCAAGTCACTTGAAGTATGGCATTCCAGAAAATCTTTGCTGAACGGAGTAAACTCACAGTGCCTCACAGATTCCTGCTGCCATCTGTCAAAGTTTCAGAAAAATTTACTCTTCATTGTGAAATTCAGCCAAAAATATAGGACATCTCTGGTGGGAAAAAAAACTGGTAGCAAAATGTATCGAAGCAAGAAAAATCTGAGTTAGCTGTCCTGCAGTTTAAAGAAAATCAAGTCTGCACAACAGAAAGGGTTAGTGAAGGAAAGTGAAAGTTCTCATAGGAAGCTGACAGAGTGAAAAGACCTATTTCTTATGGAGCTGTTTAAAGACACAGGAAGCAATCCACAAAACAAACAGTGTCCTCAAGAGTTCTTTGTTCTCATTTCTGCAGGCTAAATAATTTGAAACCAGATGTAATTTTAAAATATGCTTTATCCCCCGCCGCCCCGAACCAGTTTTACACTAACTGTTATTCCTGCAGCATTATTGCCATGAGCCATTCAACTTCCAGGGCAATTTCAGCCATCTACAAACCCTGTTATATGGTTCCCAAGCTTCACTCTCCCCTGGACGACTCTGCTTTTGGTGGCATCACACTTCTGGCTGCCTTGCCTGTCAAGTTAGATTGCAGCTATGTGGGATCTTTGGTCTGAACCACGCCAGACTGGGGTTTTTGGTCTGAGCCTACTCTGGGAGTAGACATTACCTTGTGAGCTGTCGACTGGAGACTGTTAAAGTAAATAGATTCGAAACAAGACAGATTTGGAGTCAATGTGACTTTTCCACATTGTTCTATGTTGTCTTTCTGTTGAGGGTATTCCTCCCACTTCAAGTAGTCTGTGAGACTCAGCTCTTCAGAAGTTCAATTATTCAAGGCAGAGAATTTTTCTGTCCTAACTTTGAGTGTCAGACCTGGGTGCCCCAGCTTGGAGGCAAGTGTCTCTGGACACTTGAGGCAACAGAGGGAGGGAAACAGGGCCTTTCTTAGGGCAGACTAGAGAATTCTGTGCCTACATGGGATTCCTTCTTTTGTGAGGAATCCTTTTCTCCTTTCCCAGAGAAACATTAGGGAAACAGACCTTCTGAGCACTTCAGGTAAGTGTTTAGCAGCCAGTGCCATGAATGCTTCCCATGCTGCTTATTGGCAGTGCCAATCTAACACAGTTTTCCAGTTTTAAAATCTTCCATGGATTTTCCCTTGCTCGTCTTGCACATCCTTCTTTCCCAGCCCTTTCCCTGTCCCACTCCAGACTTTGCCATGCCACAGTGGGGCTGCTGTTCCCTGCAGCTTGTGCTTCATGGAATGGCCTAGTGAAGCATCTCATTGATAGTTCTCTCATTGATATGTTATCATTGATAGTTATCTCATTGATAGCCTCTCACTGATACGCCACTTGTGAGGTCCCCAGCTGACACATCTTTGCTGCTGCACTTCTGCCTCACTGCTATCAATTTCTCAACATCTATTTTTTTAGCTTGAGAAATCAATCTGAACAAGTTTACATATCAGATGAAATGGCACTGCATTGCCCCAGCACTAATATATCTTCCTATTTGGTTTAAGACGCAAATCTGTTTGAACAGTCTAATGAAATGTACTTAGAAGGAGGCTTGAATGCAAAATTGAAACTGTAGTATAATATTTTACAGAAAAGAAAAAGAAAATAATCTGAATGCAGGAGACAAGTGTTTTAAAAGAAAGAACTGCACAGGCCAGGTCTTTTGATACCAGAGGTAAAAAAGCACAAGAAACAAACTCTCAAGTTGTATTATTTTAAATGACAATGGTAGGAGATAAAGAAAATGTGTATGTTGTCTGGAGGAAGGATGAATGGTTCAGAGGAGACAGTAACAGACACAACTCCAGTTACATCATCACCTAACTTATTAGCGCTTCCAATTTATTCTTAAAACATAGAATTAAAACAAATCCTTCTTTCCTGCCCCCACTACTCCCAGGTCTGGTGGTGGATATTTGTGTCTAAGTCCTAATTCCCTTCTGAAGCCTCAGTCTTCTTTGTTTTTCACACAGTATTTTTGAGGAGGGTCTGGGGTGGGTGCTTTTGTCAAGCATTTGCAGCTGCAATATGGAGAAACTATGGCCACTACAGGTAAGAAAGGTACATGGACCAGCTCCTCTCTGACTGGTATTGTTTGTTTAAAGTTAATAATTGGCATTTGGGAAAAAGAAGAGACAAAGTCTCTGCCTTTTGTTTCAGCATTTCGTTTTGCAGAAGAAATGTTGTGTAGTGAATCTACTGGAGCTAAGGTTCAAATTCAACCACATGTCCTGGGACATGATTTTAATTTCCTTTGCTGTCCATTACTTCCACTTCAAGATACTTCAAGATACACATGCAAACCTTAGGATAAAAATCCAGCATACTCCTCAAATTTTGTTACACTTGAATCCCCTTCAATCCCATAAATTCCCACAGAGTTTTCCTTCTCTTTTGAGAAGATTTTCACCACTTCTCCATGTGTGTTCAAAGACTGTAGTGTGTTTTACTAAGGGCTTAACCTGAGGATGTGTAGGGTCTTATAGGAAGAGTGAAGGAGATACCATATTTGAACTTTCTACATGATCTACTTTTGATTTTTTTTCAAGGACTTGCAGAAAAGTTTGGTTTAACCTGGAAAAAGACTATTAATAAAACACAGAGAAACGGAAAATATACTTTAATTGTGGAATAGGAGACACAACTAAAACCAGTTTTTTTGTTAATTTTTTGTAATGCAGAGTTATGAAATGGTGCTAAGACAAGTGGGTGCAGCTGAATTTTAGGCCTAATTGACGCAAGTTTTTACCTGCAGTACTACTTATTATCAGGGAAAGTATATCTTGTTGATTTTCATGTTTGTCTTTCATGCATCTTCGCATCCTGCAGAATTTTTGCTCATAAATTAAACACCAGACTGGTGTTTGTTTAGCCACGGAAACGCTATCAAGACTAAATGATTGTTTTAGGTGGCCAAGCATCCAAAGGAAAGAGAATGGACAGCTTCAGGCATAGCTGTAATGAAAAACCAAGTTGTCAAGAAATGAGATAATTAATATCAAATGAAGCTCAGCCATCTCTGTTCATTGTGAATTATGTTACTCAGACCCTACTACTTTATAAGGTGATAGTATTGCTTAATCAGCAGTGTTTTGAAAGGCAAGATGAAAAGTTTATTGGTTCATATTTCTTTGACAATATTGACTCCCAGCTGGAGAGATCTCTGTTCATGATGTGCGCAGCAGGGAAAGTTTGTGTATCTCTGTTGTGTTCTGCCTTAAGAAGCCACCAGCAGCTGAGCAACCTATGCAGAAATTGCTGCTGGTCAGGCTGCTCTCCATCCAAGTTCAGAGAAATTCTATTAGCTCTCCTCCAGCCCAGCTATGGACAAGGCTGCAGGTACTGAAAGAGCTCTGTGTTGTGTAGAATAAAAGATGTATTTTGTCTCAAAGAGAGCCTGTGTTGTATAGGCAGAGGGGCAGATGTCTGTGTTCTGCTTCAGGAAAGGCTATTCAGAGAAATAGGCATTATTTTAATGTATTATACCAACAAATCTCTAGATGTATGGCGCTGTCATAATTTTTCAGCAATCTCAAGCTGGCATTGATTGCTCCATGTTTATGAACAGACATTTTGTCCTGTGATGTGGAGGGTACTACAACTTTCCTGTGCCAAACCAGAGGTGTGGAAAGTTTAAGTTGAGGAGAGCTGTGTCTGTCATCCTCCTGTGTTTTGATATCCAGCAGTGGCTCCACAGAGCAGTGAAGTTCTGAGAAACAAGTACCACCATCTCCTCAGGGTTGTTTTGAGTCCCAACAAACTTCAATGATTTTGGTTTCACTGACAGCCTCAGAGTGGGATAGTCTGCCTGGGCCTGGATACCCGGCCAGGGCTTTTGGGCTGATTATTCCCTTTATCACACAATACATGTCTGTCTTTCATGAAGTGAATGATGGCTGTTATGGTAATCCTTGCTGAATAGCAGAAATGTTTTTCACAGCATCAAGCATCTATGGAAATATGGGACTAAAGTAAGAAAAAAAGCTACAAACGTTAAAAGTGTAAACTGATGGTGATAGCCTTTCTTACTCCTTCAGACTAATGGCAATTTTACTAAACAGCTTCTTCAGTTGGCTGATCAAATGAAGTAGAGCAATTAGGAAGTAGGTAAGATTCACTGCACAAACAAAAATCTCAGGGAAATTTTTTGTTTAATGTTTTCAACACCTTTGCAGAACATAATGATATTCTCAGCAGAGCTGAAATATGTGGTAGGAAAACCAGAGTCAGGGAGAAGACAAGTTCACACTGTCCTGAATATGCACATTGTTGCAACAGAAAAAGTAGTCCAGCTACTTTTTGCAAGCATCTGTTCAAGGCTTGTGGTTTGTCATGAGAAAAATTATAATCAAGCTATGTGTACACTTATAGGGCACTGACAAGGAGAATGTCAAGTAGATATCAAAACAAACCTAACAATCCACTTCAATTTGTAGTAAACAAGATGCAAAAAAAAAAAAAACAAAACCAGGGAGAGGCTGGAACTGCAGATGTGCTGCAGTGAGTAATGAGGAGGGCGTTCAGCTGTGGTTTAAACTTCCCTATACTGAATTGTTCTATGAGTACTCACACGTCAACACGGAGGAAAAACATCCGGGAGCAACCAGCAGCAGCAGCAGCATGTGGTAAGTGTTTGAACCTGATCCTCAGGAGCAGATCACCTTGGAGAGCAGACTTCACTCAGCAGGCAGTGCTCATCACCCCCTTTTACTGCCATCAGACAGGATGTAGTTTTCTTTTCACCCATCCCATGTCCATCAAGTCTGTATCAGTTTTAAGTTGTCTGAGGATCAGGTTTTTTGGCCACCTTAGTGATAGATCGGTGGCTATCATGACGGTGTTTGTTCTTCACCTGCTCCCAGCCATGAGTGGAATAAACTCCAGTGATTTAAAGAGGAACAATGGCTTTTGCAGTGATTGAGCTCGGCGAGCCTCTAAAAGAAAATGGCTTTGAAAGGGAGCAGAGGGAAGTCCAGACTGAGAGTTAGCTTGGCAGTGGAGAAAAACAGGCTTCTACAATTAGTTCTAATGAATTATAATAAACATAGAACAATATTTCCCTAGATTTACAAATTGAAGTAGTAATTACATCTGGAATAAGCCACAGTTGAAATTCTGACTTAAATGCAAAGAATTATTTATTTTGTGAAGGTTGAGCTATGTCAGACTGTACAGCTGTCTTAGTGACCAAGGAAATAGTCATTAAATGAGCTAATACTATCAGAAAGGGCAAGGGAATAATATTTCCTTTCAAAATATACTAGGAATAATGTGTTGGTGAGTCTTATGTTTACTCCCCAAGTAAATGAGGAGTAATGATAATTAAGAATAAAACAGCTAAAAAGCATGATATTTTGGAGGATATCAGCAGGATTTCCATGGTAGAAATTGATGCCTGGTTGACCTATTTTAATTGTTTGTACTGCTTAGCAAAATAATAAAGAATGGAGAATTAAGCTTCCAAAAATCCTTGAGCCAAGGCTTTTAGAAGTCATTCAAGATTCTAATGATGCATAAGGTGAGATGTAAGTTTTTCCTGCTGGATTAAGTGCCCCTACTGAGCTGAGTTGAAATATAAGGAAACTTTCAGGGAAAAACTAAAGCAATGGTTATACAGTCAGCACTAACCAGAAGAGAAGCAACTTGTATCAGCAAAAGAAGCTTTCTCCCTTCCTGATCTATAATTGCAAGTCATCCCTATTACATTGGGGAAATTGATTGCACCTGTTCTGTAACTACTCACAGTACCTGCAATTATCATGCTACCAATTATCAAACTATGTGTACAGCTGTTTTTGTCTTAGGCAAACTCTACATCTCTGAACTGAATTTCTTCATGTTGGTTATGTACCCAAGGCAACAGCATTCTGGAAAATTTTAGCTGAAATATTTTATTTTGCTGAGAGAAGAGGAAAAAAAAAATCTCCTTTCTCTAGTCTAATTTTTAGTATCCTCTTTCCTAGAATTCTAGAAGTCCTATGCTTTGGCACAAGTAATTACAACTTGTGTTGGTAGGGGGATGTTGTTGGCTCAGTTCTTGTTGGCATTGCTCAATTTTGGGCAAATGATAGCCCTCTGAGAGTAAAGATGTGAATACTAATTGTTGCAGAGACCAGACTGTCTGGTGTTCTTATGATCTGGCCCTTCTACTCCCTCGGGCCCTGTAGCAGAGAGCTGCCTGTGCTGGAGTGAAAAAGTAGATAGAGCTACTTTGACGTGATTAACCTAAACGATCTTGTAAGATTGTAGTGCTGCTGTGACAGCTCTCCTTTTATTTTTCTGAAGCACTCTAATTATATTAAATAAACCCAATACTTTCAGATACTCTCCTCTTCTTATGATGAGCTGTCTATTTATTCTCACTCCGCAAGAGAAAGCCTAAATCAAACCTCACTGAAACCCCACTTCAAGATGTTTGGTTGTTGGGTTGATTAGCATATCATTTTAGGGTGGATTTTTTTAATTTTAAGGAAACTTCTTGCATGATTTCTTGGAACAACTAATAAACCTTCTGCAGTGAATTTCTAGAAAATCATTAACCAGAGACCTGTTGCTTTGGATAGGGAGGTAGATAGTTTACTTTAAAAAAAAAACAAAACAAAAGAAGAAAACAGTAGCCATGCACAGGCACAAAAACAAACAACCCAAACCAATCTGAGCGCAGCTCAAAAGTGAGAAGCAGCAGAATTCTCCTCTTGTAACAGCAGATGTTGCAGTTAAATATGAGGTGAAGAAAGACAAAAAAGTGGTAGTAAGGCATGTCTTAAGGATTGCTTCTACCCTAATACAAAGGCTATAACACAATCCTCACAAAAAAAAAATAATCCAAAAGGAACCAGAAAAACCATGCCAAAAACAAAAGCAAAAAGAAAAATACCTTAAAAGTGAAGGAATATATATGTAATGAATCAATCTTTTAAAAGTCTAGAAATTTTGATTTGGTCATGGTTGTGTCAAATGCCTTTGTGGATGCAGCATTACACAAATTTAAAAGTAACTTTGACAACTTAAGGGGTTTGATTTTTTTTTTCTTTTGCATTTTATTTTTTTTCTGCTAGGTTTTTTTCAAGCCAACAATACAAAGATGTAGAGCGATGCACAAGGAAAGAAAAGGCCTTGTAGAACAAATTTCAATCAAAGAGGATGCAAAATGCCTCTGATGTAAAGATTTTTAGGTCTGATATTTATCCTTTTAAGGCTGTGCTTGTTGGGAAATACTATGTAGTGCCAAAGACTCAAGTAAGTATGGATGAGTGAGAGATACTGTCTGGGACTGAGGACAAATGGAGTTAACTTACTGCCTCCTCTGTAGTTGCTGTACATCATGTGGAACAAAGAATCAGACAAGAGAAAAAAGTATTTTTCTTCTTTGAACACAGATCTTTTTCAAGTGTCTTTGTGGTTCCCGCTTAATAATGACAATAACATGGCTAGTGCCATGGGCAAGAGGTGTAGTATTCCTGTGTAAAAAGAGAAATGGAAGTGGAATGAGCTCAACCAATGCAGGGGCTTGCCTTGGGCAACTGTGTTTTATGACCTATTTTTGGGTGCCTTTGTGATACAAGGCTACAAATACTACAGATCTCATGTTTTCCATCATCTTGGTCTTTCTGCTTCCATAACATAAATACAAACAAACAAGCAAATAAGTAAATATATCTACATAACTTTTCTAAAAATGAAATAATATCAAGTTTAGACAGCTCCAGGCAAGAAAGGTGAGAAAGGGAGATTTTGCCTTTAGCTAAACTAGATATATATAAAGGCCTGGAGAAAAGAATGCCATGTTTCGTCTTCCTAAGGCAAGTCTGACCAATAACATTAAAATTCCCTCTGACACTCCAGGTTATCCTGGGAGAGTTGGGCCTTAAAAGACTTAACTTCCAAAAGACACCAGCAAATGGTGAATCTTGTGGAGAAACCAGGTGATAGGGAATGGTGGTTCTTCTGCAAGAGCTGCTTGGCTGGTCTGTCCTTTGGCACCACGTGTATATATTTCCACTGCAAGAAAAGCACCTAAAAATAGCAGTTCCATGAGATGTGCTGGTTAAAGCAGCTTCAAGAAAGGCAGGTGACTTTTTAGAGAGGCACATAGTGATAGGACGAGGGAACGATTTTAAACTGACAGAGGAGAGGTCTTTCATCTTTCCTTCTCAAGTGCTACTGCACAGGGTAGATGCATCTGTCTTAGCCCTCCTTTTAGAAGCATTTGGCTTTGAATCAGAACACATTACAGCAGATAACTAAAGTCACTGTTGTTGAGCTGTGGATGAGAAATTCCTATCAGCAAAATTTCTGAGCAGAAGATTCAACGAGTCATACTGGGGCCATTAAAAGGCTGCAATAAGCAAGCATAAAAAGTCACTCTATAATATAAAGTAGATAATAAAATTATTTATTCATAGAAGCTCTGAAGAAAAAACAAATTAAGTGGTCATGTGTCATGGTTTAACCTCAGCCAGCAACCAAGTACAACACAGCCATGGGCTCACTCCCCCACCAGTAGGACTGGGGAAAGAATCAGAAGGGTAAAAGATGGAAAATACATGGGTTGAGACAAAAACAGTTCAATAAGAAAAGCAAGTCATACACACAATCAAAGCAAAACAAGGACTGAATGAACTGCTTCTGCTGGGCAGGCAGGTGTTCAGCTATCTCCAGGAGAGCAGGGGCCCATCACACATAGTTGTTGCTTGCGAAGACAAATGTCATCACTCCAAATGTCCCCCCAACATACAAAAGTGGATAAAAATATGCTCTGGAGATTTGTTTCAGTGCTGGACTGTTAATTCAAAGCCAGTCCCACCTGTAGTTGCTCTTAGTCCAATACAAAATTCTACTGAAATCCATGGCATGACAGGGAGTGAGCTCTGACAAGGCTGAAGAGCACTTTGGTGGTTCATCTGGAATTAATTTAATGGTCTTATGCAAGGTTTTGGGTGACAAGCATTCGGACTGCAGTGTGGGCTTGTATCCTGTGTTGCTTGACCAGGACCTGCTGGCCCATGGCATGGAAAGTGCAGATGCTCAGTGGGGAAGCTTTGTAATGGGGGAGCACGTGGTCTCCATTCTGGGATTTCCTAATGACATCTACTCTGGGATCATTACCTCTTCATGAAACACTGTGGAAACCATGGAATTGCATGGATGTATCTTGTTCCATACTGTACTTGATCTTCCATACCTGACAAGCATCAGGTCCAGTTCCTTGACATGTATCAGTGCTCCTCCATCGTACGCTGTCTGCTGCAGTGACAGAGAGCTATGAGGACTGGAGGAGCTGCATGGAGGCGGTTCCTACATGTTTAGGAGTTACTCTGGTGGATGCAGAAAACATAAGGCACAGGAGACTTCTTATGGCATTCTGGCCTTTTGCAATGCTTGGAAATCCCTGTGTTTTAATGCTGTTTCAGTGAGGCCAGCACTCTTCATGATCCGGTTTGTTTGGTTTGTATTTTGGACAAATCATCACTGCGATCTTGTTTCTTGTCTGTGCTTTTTCTCTGCTAGTTTATCTCTGGGTTCAAACATGCTATTAGGTTGTAGTGAATTTTCATAATTGTTTGTGAGGATGAGGGCCGTTCTTTTTGTTGAGAAGAGTGATGTGCTGGAAAATCTGAATTTAACTCACAAGGCATGACAGCCACTACCTCACAGCACTGCTGATAGCAAAGTGAGACCGAGGCCAGGCAGGAATTGATGACTGCCCCAGCCTTGTCTCCAGAATTTCCAGGAGGAAACGCTGCTAAAAAGACTCTAGACAGGATGGGGTAACAACTGTCACCATAAAATATTATTGCACAAGCTGATAAAACCCTCTGGTCTTGGCTGAACCTGAATTGCATGTCCTTGCTGCAGCTGAGTCTTTGTTTGGTGACAGATGTCCCTGCAGCCTGAGCTGATGAAGCTGCTGAGCTGAGATTGCAAGGAAAAGGCCTATCTGACCACACTCTCATTTTTTGATACAGCAATTGGGAAAAAAAAAAGCCTCACTGCAGGTTACATCCCAATAATCTTCTGACAGTGATTACTATGAGGAGAATTGGGCTGCTGAAGACTGAGAATAAAGCAACTAAAAGAGGACAAGGATCCTTACATAGTTCCATTATCCCTTCCATAAAAATGCAGCTTATGGACATTAATGAATCAGCCTATAACATTTTGCAGGCAGGCAAAGACTCCAGCAAGTCTAAATAAGGAAAACTTGAAGGGTCAGTCCTGGGTCATTTGGAGAGTACAGTCTGGGCACTTACGTAAGACAAGATGATGATGATGATGAATATGTGAGCAGAGAGAGCTTGCACAGAGGCTTAAGATTGCTCCAGGCTGTGACTTCAATGATCGCTGCCCAAGGGGCGTTTCTGAATATTTCCTAAACATCAGCCCTGCTGTAAGGGTTGGAGCTCAATGGCTTTTCTCTTGTAAAGAAAGAAAATATAGAGGTATCACAGCTGATATAGCAGTTACTCAAAATATCTATTTTACCTCTGCTTTTCTAATTTTGGCACAGCCTTTGTCAGCTGATTCTTCTTTGAGGTTTAAAACACAGAAATTTCTAAATGGGATTGGACTGAAGAAACTGCGGAGCTCCACAGGTGGCAAGTGCAGTGGATGCTTATATGACCAAGGTTTCTGATGGATTTGGTTGCCAGCAGGGAGGGCATAACAAACTTCATCCTGGGTGACTCTCTGGAGGGTTTACACCATTTTTGTCCCCACTGGGTCAGGTGTGATGGATAGTCACACCATCAGTCCCCTGTGCTGGGTGTCAGGAAGGGTGATCCTGTGTGGGTGTGGCGGTGTGTGTGGCAAAAGCCACAGCCCCACAGGCTCCAGACTGGTGGGCACAGCCTGAGGTTGCCACAGCCTGAGGCATTCTCCCTGCTCAGGGAGAGTTTTTGGCTCACACCCAGCATCCCTTTTACCTTGGTGTACATATTTCGGTTGGTTGCTACATTACCTAATGTTCTGTATAAGGTTATGTTCTGGAAATTTCGTTGCAGTTCGGCTCTCTATTGGTTATATGTTAATCCTTGTACCCCCATTGGTTACTTTCCCCTGCTTGTATCCCCATAAATCCCCTGCTGTCCCTAAGACTTTGCCTTTGGTTGCTGAAGCCTTCAGCTCTCCCAGATCCCTGTGCTGCCTCTCCTGGATCCCGGACCCTCTCCTGCCTTCCCTGCTGCTTCTCCTGGGAAATAAAAGAGCTGGAAATCACTCCAAGGCCCTTCCCTCGGGTCTTTGTCCTTGCCTGTGCCTGCACCATCAGCCCGGGGCTCTCTCTATCANGGGAAACCAGGGTGACTCCCAAAATACTGCCTGAGATGCTGGTGCTGCCCCTTCCAGCACAGTCCAGGGGGATGTGTGTGCTTGGCAGCTGGCTGGTCCAACTCTAGCACATGCTTTCCCAGAGCTCCAGTTCCTCAGGCATCACACAGAGACATCATCACAGCAGCTTCAGAAACCTTCCTCTGAAGCAGCTTAGGAACAAAACCTCGGGGCATTTCTTTCACAGATGGTCTCTGAGTTCCTAGGGGAGACTGCCTGGAAAGCAAACTAAAGAACTATTTGAGGAAAACAGTGTAGACACAGTTAACTTGTGTTTTGGGTGCACGATCAGCACATCCTCACAATGCAGGGCATGAATCCTGCAAGTGGCTGCTAAAGATCCTGGTATAATGATTCCAGCACCCTGTCCAAACCCCTTCACAAGCCCTGTGACACTTGGCAGGCACTTGTATTAGCTGGAAAGACCTCATTCATAGTGAGTAGAAGTCCACTGATACCCTACAATGTAAAGTTTACTAGATAATTGGGACACAACATTTTTCTTTTGGGAAAAAAAACCCTCTCTGGTAGAGTAGCTAGTTAATCACTGGATCTGATTCAGACCAGCCACTTGAACCTGAGGCTCTCATGACTAGCTTCATGTGAAGACCTCATTAGTGAGATACCAAAGATGTCAAAGTATTTGCTCTTATTTTTTTTTTATTCTTTTCCCCTAAGTAATTGTTTCTTTTATTTAGAGCCACTTCTGAGTTCATGATCCTTTGCATTTGTGGTCACAGCTTTGTAGGAAAGTATCTCATTTTCTTAACAATCAAATTTCTTCCTTTTCTAGTGCAAAAAATTGAATACCTTCATAAAAAAAAATCCACATTCACAACAACAACAACAAAAAAAGCCCCAACAAAAAACCTTCTCTAAACCCCAGATCATGATTTCATAATGATGGTGATTTAAAGCACACATTAACATTCTGTGTTTGTTTTTTAGTTGCTGGTGCACCAGAAGAATAAAATATTTATGCTAGTGTGCACTTCTTTCCCTTCTGACAGCAGAGGCAATATGATAAGCTTTTCTGAGACTGTGATAAGATAAAAAATGTTCAGTGTATGCTAATATACATATGATATGCATTCAACAAAACCTTCTTATTATAGCCGTGGGAGATCTGTCAAAGGATGACCCTGCTTGAGCGGGGAGGTTGGACTGGATGTCTCATTGTGGTTCTTTCCAATTTTACCTATTTGGTGATTCTCTGAAGAAACAAGTAAAGGTCTCAAGCATTTCTCAGGTTAATGGACATGTCTGCAAAGGATATATGGACACTCATTGCTTAGCAAAAAATGGTACTTCAGAAAATCAACATTTCTTCGTCTTTTTCATTAAATCCAATCATCTTGGACAACAGTGCCATATGATGTCTCTTCTAAGTGGAAAAATTTTATCCTCAAAATTCTGTCTAAAGCCTCATTTTCCTGTTCCCAACATCCTCAGTGTGTCTGGATACAGATACATTTAATTGTCATTCATATTCAGTGCTGTGCCTCACTGCTGCTGGTAAAGGAGAAAGATCCTCTAAGTCAGGAGTTTTACTACATCGTCTCCTTGATTGCAAAGGAACTGACCCCCTGCAGCTGGGGTAGTACAAAGGATTATTGAAGAGAAACAGCAATGCAGTGCATAGATGTCATTTAATAGGTGTACAATTTCCTTATACAGTTTAGAATAAAGATAAAATTAGAGAAAAAGCTCTAAAACCTTTGTATTAATCCATCAGAACTATAATCTTCCACCAAATCTCCTAGAGTAAATACATATCTCTGCAAAGATTTCATTTGAGCTCTGATGAATTACACTAAGTAGAGCTCATATTCTATTATTGTTATTGTTTTTCTATTATGGTTATTGTTTTTCATAAGACCCTCAGACACACTGAAATAACTTAGAACCATATGGGCCTGACTGTGCTTTCACAGCCATTGGTGCAAATGTAAAATATCCATCAGTTATAGCAGGAATAATGGTGGAAGGGAACGAAAATCTGTTTTGTGTGCCTACTGACAACTCTGCAAATTTTCAAGAAAAAGCAAAAAGACTTTTCCTTTTAAATAACTGATTATTTACAGACTGATGACCTTTATTTTTTTCCCATAGGGAAATTAAAGGAAGAATATAGAAAATAAAAAAAAATTCTGAACACTGAAAAAAACCAAAGGTGTAGTTTCCAAATCCTTCATCTGGTCAGCTGAATTCTTAACGTGATCTTCTGTTTCCTTTCTCTTGTGACTGTGTGACTCTTTCTGAGTCCTGAATTGCCACTGATGTCTAAATCAAAAAATTGTTGTTGAATGGAGGGCAGACTTTGAATCTCAGGTAAAGCTGCTACCAGTGTGTCTAAGGCTGTCTCCTTCACAAGAGTGGTGTAAATACTCACTGTACCTTTGATGTGACAAGGTTAAAAACTACAATTCTGTCAGTATTCAGACAGAGTGTCTTTCTAGTTCACTTCTGCCTGTTCTTCATTGACAATGGTTATTTATTTTTCTCACATGAATTACATTCTTGCATGCAAAGACTGTCAAGTTTAGCAGTTTTTTACAGACACAGCAAATGGCAAGAGCCAAATGCACAAGACTTGTCCTCAGACTCCGTCTCTATTGCTAAATATACTAGCTGAGGCCAATTTTATCTGTCCAGGGCCTTCTTCTCCAAATTGTGTTATTCCAATGCTACCAGACTTCTCGTTGTTCTATTATTTCCTGAAATACAGAATGCTTTCAGTTTTCTGGCTTCCTCAGCTCTAGAATTGGCTGCCATCTGTCAAGTAGTCAAATGTGTATATTTTCAGCAGTGATATAAATAAATCAAAAAAAAAACAGCAAGAAGAAACCCCTGAAAATATCAATTCATTGTGATGGGTCACTCCTGAGGTGCCTCAGAAAGCTGTATGTGGACTCCAGGAGTCCACCTACCACAAGCTGAAAACCACAAAGATAGAAATACCAGTAACAATGACGAGTGAATTGACAAGAGAGACATAAAAAGTAGTATGGGAAACACCAGCCTCATTTGAATGAGTGGTCTTTAATTCAGTGGCTTCTTCCTATCTGTGCTCAGTGTTAAGATTTTCAGAAGACAAAACAAAACAGACCATAAGGGAATGTTGTTCAGAGGAGCTTTCCTGGAGCTCCTTATTTTATGCACTGAAAATAGCAATGTTGCTCTCTGTTATATTATTTGCTATTTTTTCACTGAAGCTGCATGTGTATACATCAACAAAATGGCCCAAGCCCTCTAAATCTTTAAGAAGGCTCCGGTGCCTGAGCTAAGTAAAATCTCGTGGTAAATGAGTTTGACAGTCCAGTCACACACTTTAATGGGAGTATTTCTTGGTGATATATATACATTTATTATCTTTCACTTTAGGCAAAGGCTTCACACTGTTATGTTGTGGGAAGAAAAAAAAATCCCAGTGGACATCCAGTTTCAGTTAGTATTGGATGTCTGGTTATATATAAGGCGTATTTTGAAATGCTACATTAAATACTTTCCATCTTTCACCTGCAGCTCAGGGATAGAAGAAGCCCGACTGAGAAGAGATTTAACCAGGATTCTATTCTTCTGTTTTAATTCAAATTTTCCATTCAAAGTGGAGGTTAATATTTCTCATTATTTCCATGTTTTTTCCAAATATCCCAGGAGAAGCACAATAGGCATGGCAAAATAAGCACCTCTTAAATTCACCTTTGCATGAAAATACTGAGATTGTAATGTTTATATCTTATGACTTCATCATCCTGAGCACAAACCCTTGACAGTGGTTACCAATGCACCAAATGCACCTGATTTGCTGAACAGAATAATAATAATTCATTCTTCAGTTGCAGTGTGGAAATTCAGGTGCTTATTCAACAACTTCATGACTTTTAAATAACTGCATGACTTATAGTTTAATAAGAAAACTCTCAGAAAGAGGAAATTCCTTCAGCTTTCAAGAACATGCTTGGAAATAGCTAAATATGATTTACAGCTAGAATAAAGTTAGAGTACAGTTAATTTCTTTAACAGATCAAATTCTGGGGAAGAGGAATGTATGATACTTCTTATATTTCATCCATTCAAGTTCTATATCCCACATAATCACACAGTGTAACCTAATGCAGTTTAAATCAGAAAAGGGCCTATTGACTTGGATTAATGCATGACTGATGTGTACTTTGTTTGTTAAGTGATAATTTCCACGAGACAATCTACTGTAATAGACATGAGAAAACTCCTTTTCTAATGGTATTATTTGGTATTAAAGCTGATCCTGGAAGCACTAGCAAAGAGTGAGGTGAGAGCTTGTTAAGAATTTTCCCTAGAAAGTGCTGATTCATCAAAAAATAAATGTTTCAAGGAAGTCCACCTGTTTTGATAAGACTGGAAAGAATTGTGATTGGTTTTGTCCTGGGCCTGTTGAGGCTTCTCATTTCTGTGGCTCAGAGGTTATTTTCTCAGCATGATGGTCACAGGTCTGGCAACTCTGGAGTTTCCAGGGGTCTGGAGCGTGTCTGAAATCCAGATTCAGCCGCTCTTCAATGCTTAGCCCCATAAAAGGGAACCTGGAGAGTACTTATGTATCTAATTCTTATGAGTAAGTCTTAGGAATACATCTGCATCTGCTCTGATATGCTGCTAGAAAAAGTCTATGAAGGGGTCAGAGAGAAAAGAAATCAGTAACCACCAGACTGCAAAAGATAATAAGACCCCAGCTCAGTAGTGAACAGAACTTTGTTTCAATTTTGGCTTCAATTGGTTTAAAATGATTCACAGTCGACCAGAAGTCGAGACAAGGAAGAGTAAACAGAGGAATGGTCTTGACTTTAAATCAGAACTTTGGGGTTTTGTCCCGGTGAGGCATCCTTCAAAACAGATGGTCCTAACTGTGAAGGAATGGTGCTATGGGCTCCTCTGGTTTCCCTGGACTTTTTACGCTTTGCTTGTCAGTGTACTTCTGCGAGACCTGAAAACTCACATAGCAAACTTTGCACTGGTAAAAATCCGAACATTTTATTTGACAACCATAACTACTAGGACTATGCATTGGAAAAAAAAGGGAAAAAGTGCCCAGAAAGAAATAAAAAATATCAAAAGCTGAGGAATCAGAACAAAATAACAGCTTGAGAGAGTTGCTGGTTTGTTATGCTGCCACAAAACAGATCAATCCATGCCTTGAAGTGAGCACCCATGCGTATATTCTTTTCAGCTGAGGTGTCTGCAAAACTTAAATAAATCTTCTTCTGCCACATTCTGTTATCATGAATCACCAGTGTCTCTCTAGCAGCTTGAATTAGAAATACTTTTCAGGTCCTAGTTTTAATTGCCTGCAGTGCTAGCAGTCATTTGACAAACACATGTTGTTCAACAGTTATGGAACTCAGGCTGCACTTCTAACTAGTAAAAATAGGTGCCAGGACTTCAAGAAGATGAAATATATCTTCTGCTGAAAACACTTACAAAATATGCTCTGACAGCAGAAGTGGTGTGTTTGTGATCCTGCTGTTATCGTGTCACATGCACAGTGAGCACACAAGGGGAGAGAACACAAAATTCAGCCCCTGGCACTTGAACTGACAGGTGAAACACACACATATCCTGGAACTGTGACAGCAAAGACTCTGTCTTAACACTGCAATTAATACTGCCATTTGATTTATCTACAGAAGTGTGTCACCTGCCCCTCTGAGCAGTAGAAATCTGCCAGGTTTCGTGATGGCCAGCAGCCAGACCTCTGGTAACAACCTGACACATCCTGCCTTGGGCCTTTTACCTTGAAACTTCTGCTGGTGAACCTGCCACTTCTGGTGAGTTTGGGACATAACCTAATCACTTTCTTCAAAAAATAAATAGGGCACGATTTTGAACTTTTGTGTAACAGAATGACATATCTGTTCTCTGAATTTTCTCTCTTTTTTTCCCTCAGCATGCTTCTTAAAAATGTGGAAATAACTCAGTTTTCCAGTAAGAGCTGCAGGAATTTTGTATACATTAATTTGAATTTATATAATTCCTAAATATGTTTTATATTTCAATACTTATTGAATTCTCTCTTTTCACAAAAGAGTCTTCCTGGGAGCTTCTTGGTCCTGAATACTGGCTATATAATCCACTAGAATTCCCCAGGCCTCCCAGCCTGCTTTACTTTGCAGCTAGAGGTAAAGCAGGGCATCCTGATGTGACAGCATCTTGATAAACATAGAGCCCTGGGCCTTCCTGAGATTATTTGGTGTGTAAAGCACATTTATACCTCCCCCATTTTTTATACCTCCCCCATTTTTTATACTGTGCAAGTACATAATAATGCCCATTAGAATCCTGCTGGTGTCTAAGAGACAAACTTCCTAGGTGGGTGTTTTTGGGACACATCCCCTGAGTTCACTTTCTGGTACTGTGTCACACTTCTGCATCAGCAAAAGCAGAGTTCAGTTTTGTCTCGAAGGCACAAGGAAGATACGCATCATATGCATTATGATGCTTGTGCTATGGCAAAATACTGGAAAGAAAGTACTTCAAAGATATCTTCTGGATATGACTGAAGTCCTACAGAAGACTGATTATATCCAATAGCCTAAGTTCTCCTGAAGGTAACCAAATTCATTGCCATGGTTAGTCAATATTGCTGAGTATTTAATGTACTGGTTCTTTTTCTTAACAAGGTTTTGACATTATAAATGCAAATTTCTAAAGGGGCAGCATTACCATTTTGATAACTACATAATTTTTGGAGTTGCTGCCAGCATTGATGCTGGGAGCAGTGAAAGATTACTTTAGGGAAATGTCCTAGTTTTCTTTTATTTAGAAGGGGAGAAGACAGTTTGTCGGACAAGGCTGTCCATCTTATCTCCTAATCTTTGATCTTTTTCATGTCTTTAAACTGTATGTAGTTTCCATGAGTCAATGCTACTGTAAATATGCTCTCTGTACATTTTATGTAAAGCATAACCTTCTGCTTAAAACAGTATTCTGATGCTCTTTAAATTCACAGAAAGTTTTTGTTTCTGTGAAGATTTTCCCTGGAGTGTTTTCTCACAATTTTGAAACAGTACAATACTTTCAGTGATGTCACAAATGCTTATTTTGTGATAAAGATAAGTTACAGCTTTAAATCTCACTGTCTTTCTCTGTGTTTCTCTGCACACACACAGACACAGACATGATTTAGACAATTTAAATATGAAAAAGAAAGGCTAGTTCCTCTACTGAAATAGAGAATACCACTACAGAAACATAAGCATTCCTTATACCACTTTATTTCATGCTCTGATGAATTCCTCTTTACTGCAAATGTTAGACTGTGGTCCTCTTGAGCAACTGTATTTCACTGTATTTGAACCACCACCTCGAGGAAGTAGAAATGGCATTTCTAACAAGAAAACATAACTGAGAAAACTCTTTGAGAGCACAAATAAAGCTCTGAGGAGTAATGACTGCTCCTCTCAGAAGTCTAAAAATGTCATAAGTTACAGCTGTTGTAAAATAAGGTACAGGCAAGGTGGGTTTGATCCTGTAACAAAGGTGAAAAGGAATTGATTGAAACTGACATGAAAGAAATTCCTTAATAGTTTGGTTGGTATTTAATGTTATCCAAGAAATTTGTGACAATACAATTGAAAATTCATTGAGTTGGTTGTAACAATTTCTAACATAAAAACAAGAATTGAGAGACTTAATTAGAGCATAACAGTGATAGCAAAACACTTTGTGTAACAGCCTATAATTGATGTTGACACTGAAATTAATGTTTCAAGGTATGCTTCTCTAAGTGAAAATTTCCATCTTCTTAGGTGTAGATGTGTTGAAAGAGAATTAGGCAACTCTGTCCACAACTGATAGCAGAACACTTAACTCTGTACACTGTTTGATAATGCTTTTATCTCCCATGTATTGGTTTACTTTTAATCCCAGAGTTGTTTCTTTGCTGACAGAACATACTTAAAATCATAAAGACAAGATGTATGAGATTAGAACTCTTACTAAATGAGTCTTCTTATACATTTTAATTTATATTCATGTTTAAATGCTTTGCTGGCTTCAAACCACAAAGCAAGTTAATGTGGTCAGGAAACCAATCCATTTGAACTGTTGGACTTGTTGATTATTCTTTGATGCAGAAAACTTTGGCAGCTGATACAGGATTCAGACCACTCTCTTTGGGCTGCAGAGGCTGCTAAAGGAAGCAATATACATTTTCAAAAATTAGCTTGACATTGTAAAAGTTCACCTAGACAAACTGGGAGCCAATTAGACATGTGGCAATAGACAGCTACACGAAGAGATGGACCAAAGTGGGTGTTTCTGAAAAGAGCAAGCATGATGCGTAGAGTCTAAAAATGCCATTTTTCATGATGGTTCTACAAGCAAGAAAAAAACAGACTCAGAAAGCAGTTTTTGATGCAAAGCCAAATACGTGAAAACTCAGAAAGGGCTGTCTCATTTTGATCAAAAAATGGTTAAAAGGTGACTTTTATTTTTTTTTAAATGAAGCCAAAGTCCAATCTAAGCTGGAAAAAGACCAATAAATTAAGTGATCACCTATGTTAAAGCTGGTAACATATTGCAGCAGAATTCAAATCACAGCAACAAGTTTCTAACCTTACAAAAATCAATATATGAATCTATTCACAAAATGGCAGTACAACTTTGAGAAATTCTGTTGCCTTGCAAGTTTCCTCTGGAATGAAACTCTGAGCTTTGGGATATCAGCCACTCCATCTCAGTAAGGATGCTATTTTCTGGGGTGTTCTTTCTGTATTGTTGTATACATCATCAACAAATACAGGGAACAACACTGGACCCATTTTGATGTCTGAAGTATATTTCTGGTCACCAGCCACCAGAGGCTGTTGCCCTCTTTGTACGTGATGATCTGGCCAAATTTGCAGCCCATCTAACACTTTGTGCAGCCCAAGGTTACTTGGCTTCCTGCTTAGGAGGCTCTTGTTGCTGTCAAAGGTATTGTGATATTTAAGCTGTATGACATGCACCGCTCTCTCAATGCCCACAGAGCCAGCCATTTCACTGTAGAAGGCAATTACCATAAATTACCTTTGGTAAAACCCACCCTGACTATTTCTGACTCCCTTTTTGTCCTCTGTGTGTTTGTGGGGCTGCAGGTAAGCCTGATCAATTTGTAGTTTTCTAGATTCTCACAATATATCCCGACCTATTTTTACATAATATGAGTACTGTCATTTCTGATCTTGTCCTTATGCGCTGGAACAATGCTTTTACACTCTCTTTTATGGCTCTTCCTCATCTTCACTACTTGTATGACTCTTTTTTGCATATTATTTCATGGAGGGGCTCTATTTTCAGACAAGTGGATCTTTTACTGGCATTCCCAGTACTTCTGTCCAACAGAATAGCTTTTTCCTGAGCTCTCAGTGAGTTTCTTTATGAAATCATCCCAACTGGCCAAGGCACCTATCTCCTTTCTGGCTAGTTTCCAGAGAATTCCACTTAGAAATTCTCTAACAAATTCAGTTTGCAAGTTCAGACTCCTGAGTTGTTCTTATTCCCAGGCATCCTCTGGATCCTGATGTTAATAATTTCATGGTCACTGCTACTCAGATTATGTATCTACAGCCACATTTGCCATCACTTCTTTGTTGTGTGTGAGTAAGAGGTCAAATACACCCTTAATACTGCTGGGTCTGATGGCATTTGTAGGAGGAAATCCATAGAACAATAGAACCATCTAGACTGGAAACGACCTTTAAGCCTATCAAGTCCAACTACAGATGCCCCTGACCTCAGACTGGACCTTCCAGAGTCCAATAAGAGGTTTAGATGAGAACAAGTCAAACTGTTTTCAGAAAGACTCAACTTCCATGAGTGGCTTTGTGCTCTGACTCAGTGTGTGGTTACCGGGCACAGCTGACAAAACTATCTGCGCAGCTTTGCTTAGTCTACGGAACAAAAGATTCCCATCCACCCCTGATGTCATTCCTGATTATCACATCATTGCCCCATCAGCTCTCATGTCAGCAGCCAAGTTAAGTTATTGAACTCTGGAGTATCTAGTGTGATTAAATCAGAGGAGCACTTACCATTCCCATTGACCACAATGGATTGCTGCGAACAGGAGGATGGGGAGATGCCAGGTGAGCCTTGGTTTGGTACCTATTGCTCCTTCTCTACCTGTCTGGCTGACACTACTTCACAAAAAAAGCCAGTCCTTCTCATTTTAATAGTATTCAGCATAACAGGCTGGTCCAGCCCATGCTCAAAACATACAAACACTTTAAAATTCAAAGACATATGTATTCATCCAGGACAACCTGAATTCCCAATGCCAGCAGCTCCCAGCCTCATCCAGCCAAGGGGGAAGACAGAACGAGACAGATCAATGGGAACCTACAAAAAAATCACAGAAATTAAGTAATCAGCTGCTCACAAGAGGTCTCATCTGAAAAGACATAAAACTCCCAATCCTGTGCCAGATATGAAAGCTCTGCAACCTCTATGTCTGATCAAACGAAGTCAGAGCCCAAACTTTGACTGGCCAACCGCAGCTGAATGATTAATGCAATGAGAAAAAAACAGAGAATAGAGATGAATTATTCTATTTCAGGAACTCTGGATTTGCTCAAGTGTTACTGGTGTCCTCTAGAAACTTCTCCAACGAAAAGTTTTAAATATTTTCTCTTTAAATTTATTTGGGATTGGCTTTCCAGAGTTGTATCTTTCATGACACTTGTGATGTATTAGAGTGATAAAAATTGAAAGCAGCAAAGTCTGATTGTAATGTTTTTCTTTTTTCTCTTTTGTTTGACAAAGTAATTTCAGTTTAGGCATATCTGTGGGCAACAACAAAATCCTGAGAGTCAATGAGCTTGCTGATATTCCAAAATTCCTGCTGTCTCTGTTTACAGGCTTACTATTATATATTGTTAAGCTTTGATGAGATATTCAGACTGCATTCAATATGAGTAAAGATTTTGAGTGATGTGGAGAGAATTAATAAAAGCCCACACAGATAAAATAAGATGCCTTGGGAAAGCTTGAGGAAGGAATTAATATAGAGGTTTTTGTAGCTTTATGTTACCTTTTCTGTTTTCCATTTTCTTAATCCCACTCTTAGAAGTGGTATGAGAAGAAAATATGCTGATACTCAGGTGTGGTTTATGATTATTGCAGTAGTGGAAAACAGTGAGTTTTAGAAGGGATCTGAATAAAATGATTTTGCTGTTAAAATGTACGCAAGATAGGTAACAAAAAACCACAGACAAGCAAGTGAAAGAAGGAAATTAATGCACTAAGGATATTTTAATACAGCTAAAGTGAGGAAGATCTTTACTGCAGGTTATTCAGATGGGGTTTTGGGTGCCAAACCAAACAAGTGTCAGGACACAGCATGTTGTGCAGGTCAGGTCTGTGTTTTACCTGTTTTAGTTAATCCTGTTTTTATGTTAACCAGCCCATACAGAGGATTCTCCTCTCATGGCCATAATTCTTAAGCGCTTCTGAAGCATTTCTGAAGAGCTGTGCCAGGCCTCCAACAAGACCCTGTGGCACTGATTATGATCTTCTGGGATCTGTCACTCCAACAGTTCTCAATCTGCCCCACTGTTCACTCATCCAAACCACACTTCCTGAGTTTACCTAGGAGGATGTTGCAAGACAGTGTTGAAAGCCTTGCTGAAGTTGAGGTAGACAACATCCACTGTTCTCCCCTCATCCATCTAGCTACTTGTCTCATTGTAGAAGGCAATCAGGTGGGTCAAGCATGATTTGCCTTTAGTGAATCCACGCTGATACTCCTGATCACCTTCTTGTCATCCATATAGATGGAGATAGCCTCCAGAATAAGGCATTCCATCATGTTTCCAGGGACTGAGGTGAGGCTGATGGGCCAGTAGTTCCCTGGATCCTCCTTCTTGCCCTTTTTTGAAGACTGTTGTGACATTTGCTTCGTTTCAGTCCTCAGGCACCTTTCCTGATCTCCACGGCCTTTCAGAAGTGATCGTGAGTGGCCTCTCTCTGGTGTCCACCAGCTCTGTCAGCACTCATGGATGCATCACTCTGTTTCAACAGTGTCAAAATGTCTAAGCTGCTAAAGCCCAAAAAAGTTTTTTTGCCCCTTTTCACTTTGGACTCTGTTATGGCAATGTTTATGTCATGGTAACCAAGCATCTCTGAGTATTTTTTGTGAAATTCCGGACAATAACTAAAAGTCTTGTCAACTGAATTTCTTCTGATGAGCTTGCACTGAACTATTTCAGAAACCAGGCTTCACAGTAGTGTTTGAATTGTCATTGTAAATTGACATGGAGAGGGACTTTTTAAGTACTGGGATCTCATGAAATGTCACTTCTTTTTGTCCATTAGGTGTCATTCTGACCTTATCCAAGAAAAGAAGGTATGTGACTTGGGATTGAAAAAGTCCCAGCTATTTTCTGTGAATCTTCTGAAATGATGGAAACCATTCTCTGTCAACTGTGCCCTTTCTTCGATGAACACAGCCCTCTAGACACTGGCATAAGCAGATGGCACAGGTAGAGTAAATTCTACAGAGTTCTTGTGTAAATGGTGTGCAGCTTGCAGGGCTTGTCAGGTTTCTGTTTTTTTCCCACTTTTAAAGGTCATTTTTACATGTCAAGAAATTTATGATGCCATTGGAGAAGGTTCATCTGTGTGTGCCTGCTTAGAAAGAAGATTGCAACTTGTAATTAATGCAAAAGAAATACTATATTGCTTTCCACCAGAGTTTAATTCAGAAGCAGTGCGGATGTGCCTACCACTGTGAACAGTTTTTGATATTTAAATTGTAGTTTTTGACACTTAGATTGGAAAGATAGCACAGTGTCCACTCAAAACAGCCCATCAGGGATATGCAGTTGCTTCCAGGCAACCTTTCTGCACCCTGTGAAGCCATTAACCCACATCATATAGCACAAAGCACTACAGAGTATAGAGAAGTGGTACCACCTTCAGGCAGGAAAACCTGAGTCAACTATAAACCTTTTCCATCTGTAAAAATTATGACCTTTCTGTTAGCAAAACCTGGTCTTGCTCCACTATCTTGTTAATGTTTTGCCAGCTTATACTGGTTGAGATTTATCTCTAATAAAGAATTTCAGTGCTGTCAAGCATATCTCAGGAGTCACTTTCTACATTAGTCACTTCCCTGAACAAATGAAAATAGCTAAACCAAACAAATTTTATCTGTCAATGGAAGCATGAGAAAAGAGAAATACCCATGCATCTCAGTGTTTGTTATCTCCTCTTTTCTCAGGAAACCAAAATGGTTTGTGGTTTTCTTGCCTCATTTTCTTTTCAATCTTGCACAGTTTGACAAAGTAAGAACAGTATAACACTAAACCAGATGAGAAGGGCTAGAGGGTATATATTTGTATGTAGGGAAAAACTATCTATTTTTTTCTAAACAGAACAGGGCTAAGCCCAAGAATTTTAACAAGTCACTGTTATTTATGCGTATGAGGTTCATGTGGGGTTATTTCCAACCTTGTCACAGTAACGACACAAAAGAAGAGACGGAGACACCTCTCACCAGCAAGGAAGAGAGAGCAGGAAGGGCCAGCAAGGCCTGCCTTCTTTTATTTTATATACATTTAGAAATCACTATTCATTGGAGGAAATCAGTTCTTCCTCCCTCAATCACAGTGGTCAAAGGAAATGTCCATCAAAGTTCTGTGTCCAGGAGAAAGGAATGCGAATGATAAGATACAGTTACAATAACATGGCTATGTTTACAGAGAAAAGTGTGAGAAACTATCTACAAAATAAGGACAACATCCAGAACTGCAAAAATCAGGGCAACACAACCTCTTTTGTATTTTCTACCCTTTTTAATGCACATGAAAATTCAAGAAATAAAAAACCCCAAACAGACAAAAGAAAAGGAGAAGGTGGAAAAAAAGGGCACTGTTTCTCTTTTTGACTTGAGTAAAACTATACTGATGCTATAGTTCACCAAAGAGGTCATGTTCTATGGCTGATGCCAGGAAAGGATTACTCAAAATGAAAATCACCCATAACAACTTGGTCCAAATCACATTCTGCCAAATGTCATCCTGGGAGGCACCAAAACCTCAGTGAGCTCAACACATAACTAGCAATTACTTTCATGCTTCTCCCCTCATTTACTCTTGTAAAGGACTGATTAAGCTGAGGAATGACAATGTTTCTGCACCAAGCCTTTTTGATTGCTTTCCTTCCCAACCTGAATGTGTTCCTCATGACCTTTAGAGCTATCAATTTAGAATTTTTCCTTTAGTCATTTAGGCTTGTGCTTGATTGAAGGCGTGAACGTACAGAACTAGTGACCTGGTGTGGCCCCTGCACTGGCAGACTCTGTTTCAGAAATCTGTCACTGTACAAGTGTCTAATACAAAATCCAGAATAGTCATCTCATTCCGAGGGATATTTATTATCTTAGTGTGTGAAGTAAGAGGTTTAATAGTGCTTTCCCCCCTTTATTTTAAAGTCCTTTATTTCCCCTCTGTGAACTATTTGAAGAAAGTATAGATCCTTTAAATGAGTGTAACAGGGAGAAGATATAAAAAAAGGTTCTCAGGCTTCAATATGAAAACCTGAGCTTGTTGATTTGAAGGCAAAATGTCAGTGCCTTGTTAATTAAAACTCCCAGGAGAAATCTATCTTTTCTTAATCCAGATGTGTCTGTGAGTGATTGAGCTCATGAATATTTTCTTTGCATCTCTTCCCCTTCCCCCAGTCTAAGGATAATTAATATATTCCTATGCTGCAGACCTGTTTCATATTTCAAAAAAGTAAATAGATTACATTCATTTCCCCCCTAGGCATTGACTTTGGCCTTTCTTTGGTTTGGCTTGGCTTGGATTTTCTAATTCTCTCTTTATACAACATTGTAATCCTGCACATTCTTTATCAAAAAATGAATCTGTGGCAAGACTAAAGCATGGAGATGAATTAGTGATGTCACTACTCAGTGATGTTGTTAACCTAACAGCTTATAATAACGTTGATCAAGGCTGGTTGCTTAAAATCTACAGGTAATTTTTCTTTCACTAATAATTTTTCAGGGTAATCTTTTGTCTACAAGAAGGTTACATTTACCGCTTTTATATTTCATCAGCATGAAAAATATATTCTTGCCTTTTTTTCTTCAGAATTTGCTATTATGTTGATGTGGCCTTACCAAAAGGATTGAGATCTCTGAGCTGGTAAACATATTACAGTATTTTAAGAATGTTCTGCAAGTCTAGATTTGATAGCTTGCCTAATATTTAGAAATGTCATGGGACCTAATTCCATTTGAGACCTGAACAGTGGACAGATCAATAAATATACAGTCAGATATCTTTGATATTTCATTGTATGTGGTACCACAATAAATTACAGAACACCATAAACCCAGCTTTAAATATAATGCACAAATTCAATGATAGGCAAGTTGAGTTTAAGGAAAACAAGACAGTTTACATTCTCAGGCAAAAGGTTAATGTAATATTCAGAAAGAAACAGTTCTAGCTGCTGTAGCCCACATGCACCTATAAATAGGTACAAGCGTAAGTGTGGATGTGAATTTATTACATATCTGGAAAAATGGCTATCTGAGAATAGACCCCTAGAAAATAATTATGGAGTGGTAATTTTAGCTCCGAGGAATGTGTTCCCTAGTTCTCCATGCCCTCAGGCTGCTCGGGTTGCCTGTGCCTCCTGACTGCTAGATTCCAGCTGTAGTGACAGCTTTTTTTTCACACAAATTACCACCCCTATAATTTTCTCTCAAGCTGAAGCCACCAGCTAACTCTGCGTGGTTGTTTCATGCTCCATTTTGTTCCCTTTTAATGCAGCTGATTGAATTCCATGCTTCACAGTGCATAGTGAGACATCTTAATTAAAGAAAGACAGTTTCAAGGAAGACCAATACCTTTCAGTGAAACATCCTCCTGCCTACCCCATTATTCTGAAATGAGTACAAAAATCCAGATTCATTACAATCAAGAGCTTTTATTGTTTGTTTACTGGCCTGAGGTGAATTCAGAATTTTATTTAGTGCTGTCTGTTGTTTCCAATTTTATCTCTTTCTAACCAAGCATCATTTATTCTGAAAAGGAGTCCTTTCACGGCACAAATCACAGCTGAACCTGTATAGTATGATCGGCACCTAGTCTCTTGCATTGCTTTCCAAAACATCCTAGTCCTAGTGACTGACTGATAAAAGAGATACTTTGTTTGTCCTACCACATGGATGATCTTTCACTGGGAATGCTGCTCCCTGGAAAGAACAAATTCAGGTGCACACCTGAATCCAAACTCAGCTCTAGGACACCAAGCAATTCTGTAATGTGCTTGCAAGGTGACACTGTTGCTGCACCGATGATTTTTTCCCACCACTCTATGCATTTTCATAGAATCACTGAATGGTTTAGCTTGGGAGAAACCTTAAAGATCATAGTTCCAAACCCTTTGCCATGGACAGGGACACCATCCACTAGTCAGGTTGCATGCAGCCCAATCCAACCTGGCCTTGAACACTTCTAGGGATGTGGCATCCACAACTTCTCTGGGCATCCTGTTCCAGTGTTTTACTACCGTCTGAGAAAAATTCTTCCTGCTAAGAGCTAATCTAAATCTCTCCTCTGTGAGACTAATGCCTTTTCCCCTTGTTCTATCACTGTCGGTCCTGGTAGAGAGTCCCTCTCCAGCTTCTTGTGCATACTTGTCATTCCTGTTTTGTACTAATGAGTCCTTGCACTAGACTGGACACAGAATCCTGGGAGCAAGTATCTGAACTTACAGCAGCCTCCTTGACTGCTCTCTCCACTCAGGCTCACAAATTCTGGAGGATGAAGTAACTTTCTCTTAAAAGTCTCCCAGCAGCCAGTCTAATCGAAGCTAGTAGGTGTGATATACAAGACAGGCTCAGGCAGATGTCATAAAAGATCTGAAAGCATAAAGGAGGCAATACAGATGTGTCCAAAGCAGTAGCAGCCAACTAAAGGACAGCAGTTGGATGAAAGCAGGTCAATGTGCTTTTCAGGAAAATAGTCTTCTTTAACAGACCTGTAACTTTAGTTACTTTTTGGATAAAACTACAAGTTCAGTTCTAAAAGTGTGTTTTCATAATAGATTTCCTGCAAGGGTGCAGTATGATTCAAAATTATTTTCAGAAGGAAAGGTAAGAAGATATCATATGAATGTGTAACAATAGTAGTCTGGGCAATGGTGCTTATTTTACTCTATTTTGTTTCTATTTTTACAGAATTATTTAGTCTTTTCCTCAGTCAGCAGTATAATTATATGTTTATTCACACAGTACTTTGCCTTTTAGAAGATCTGGTAGTACAAACTCTTTCAAAAATATTCTAACATCACGTGTATTTCTCATTGTGCCAGAGGGGCATCAGCAGTTACTGCAGATTCAGACATAATCATTGTTCGTTCCTTAAACACCTCACTAATGATAATTTTGATTTAGGTGTCTAACCTGACTTTTGGTTTGTTTTGGCTGCTGTTTTATTCACTGAAGTGTTCCTGTTGTCAAACAGACAAGTATTCCTGATAAATGTGCTTCCAACGCACTAAAGCTGAACACAGCTATCTTGCACTACGTATGTTCTCTCTGTTTCTTGATGCATGAGACCCGTAGGTGAAATATCTTTCATGCAGCTCAGCCGTGCAAACATTGGCAGCCTGCTAACAAGGAAGACTTTCTCCTGCTAAATTTTAATGCAGGCTATCAATGCCTTCCCACATCCCACTTCCCTTCTCCAAGATACAGCCCTGCTTGTCAGGAAGCGTCCTTTGAAGATGAAATGAATGTATTTATCAGAGCTGTCCCACTTTATTTTCTTCCCGGTGTCAGACTAGAGAATGAACAAGCTGGAGGATTTGGTCTGTTCTGCCTGATGGCCTGTTCAGGGCTTGGATATGGCAGCTTCTGAGCAAGTGAAAAATGAAAGGTCTGAAGAACAGAGAACATAGCTTTAGGTTCCGGCAACACCAACATAAGGTAAAAGAGAGTCAGTAGAGATTACAATTAAAAGAACTATGTCTGAATTTCACCAAGAAAGATGCGTACAGCATATAGGCAACTGTTGCCCTGAGTTTTGCAGTTCTTCGATGTTGTCATTCTTCTGTAACAGCTTATCATACATTCTCTGTAAACATAGCCATGTTTTGTAAAAGTATTCTATTATTTACATTCCTTTCTCCCGGGCAGAGAGATTTGATGGATATTTCCTTTGACCAGTGTAGTTGAGGGGTGGCAAGGTCTCCCTCCAATCCACTGTGGTTTCTAAGAGACATATAAAATAAAGTTCGGGCCAGTTCGGCCCCAGTTTTTGGCTCTCTCTTCAACAGGTGTCTGCGTCTTTCTTTCGTGTCCTAAGAGCGACAGGCAACCTTATCCAAACTGCAAAACTTCCCCATAGAAGATCTGCTGCAGTTGATAAAGTAAGAAAATCGGCACTGCTGGCTGTTTCACACAGCGTGGCCTTGAAGGGTGCCCAAGGGTTTTTGTTAAGCAATTATCAGCATCGCTGTCAAAACAAGATGAGAACAAACAAACAAAAAAGAACAGGATTCTATTCACATCTAAAGGTGATGAATAAGTTTTATATGAGAAACGAAGGTCTGCTAAAACCAGATTGAAAAAGTCCTCTCAACTTAAAAGTTATCTTACAGGAACTTCGGTGTTTACTTAGGATGTGAATGTTGGGTACCCTGGTTGAGGGCACTATCTGAGAAATAGCACAGTTATGGCCATTCAGCCCCCGTCCAAAGCAAAGCACTGCTGTTAGAGGTAAATATTTCTAGAAGAAAGTCTGAACATTGTTTAGCATCACAGTAGTCTCAGTACATTGTAAGCCTGGTTTCTCACAGTGATTTGACTTCCTAGCACACAGAGTGAGATAGGACAGTAGGTGGCCTGAAGAACATGATAGTGCTATGCAACGACTCATTATTTGGAATGATATGAAAATGAGGTAATGAAATATCACTTCAAGAAGAAAGTAGGTGGTAAAAATGCTCTCACAATAGTCAAGCCTTAACAGAGCATCTTTCTTTAGCAACAACTCTCTTAGAGTGGCTGAGTTCAAAGTGCATAATTGTAATTTTGATTTTCTGAAAGACACCGCACTCTTGTCACCTGTTGAAATGTCACTTGTAGGTATCTGTGACTGACAGAAATCCACTGAAAGATGGTCTGGAGGAATCATGTGTTTTTATTGCATTTCCAAGCTGTTACCCTAACAGAGATGGACCACATATTACAAACATGTTTCAGAACTGAAAAACAAAACAAAGAAATGCCTGTGCTGAGGTTTCCATTTCACCATCTCTGTCAAATGCCAGCTATCTCAGTGCAAAGCACAATATCTACTCAAAAAGACCTAGCAGCTATCTGTAAGTGTAGCCTGGTTTTGAAAAAGAGATTGAGAAGGCTAATAGCCCTCAGTTGCCTTATTTTGCTGTGCCCTGCTGAAAGCCAGCACAGCAGGAAGAGGCATCTGTGTGAGGCCAGAACTAGCTGTTCTGGTCAAAAAGCCTGATTTGGCTCTGATAATACAGCTAAATAATAATAACTGAATAAATGAGAATACAGTTGTGCCATCTCAAACCTTGTCAGGCCTCATGATCACTCTACAGGAGACACATTGAGTTGGCAGAGTTGTATTATCAGAAATTGAATTGATCACAGTGCAGAGGTTCTGAAACACTCCACAAATTACTGCTGCATACTCAACAGGGAGCCCCAGATGAAGGAAACTTTTCCATGGGGGCAATTTATATTGGGGAGATTTGGTTTCATCATCATCATCACCATCATCATCACATACATACATGTACATCCATTTCCCTGCATTTGCAGCTGTGGAGAGAGGAGGAATGGTGTGTTCAGTGGTGCATCCAGCAACTTTCACAGGCAGACATGGAGAAGAATTTTATCAGCCTTTCTTGTCAGTCAGTTTGCAGTGTGTAGCAGGCAGAGGAGTTGCCATTCTTTTGGAAATGAAGCAGAGTGGAACATTGATCTTTTAATTGTCAAGATGTCTAAAATCTGTAAAATCTTGATGACTACCTGTTCCTGTCAACTTCATACCTGTGTACTACCCTCAGGGTTTCATGAATTAAACAATTGTTCTTGCTTGTAGCTGCTTCTTTAAATCTCCAAGAAACGTCATCCAGTAAACCTTAGGATCACAAAAAATTAGTCTAGGGCAACCTTGGTATTTCTTTTTCCCCAGGAGCACTGCCAGGGAATGGAGTTCAGAAGTATTGTTTCAGCCTTGTGCTAGACCTCTGCTGGGGGCCACATTATCATTCTGTTTATGAACCTCATTTTGTAGAGCAATATGGTGTTGTGCTGTTTACTATTATAAGCACCCAAAAAAAGCAAATTCCTACCCAAAGAACGTAAACTTAATATAAGCAGGGTGCAAAGCTCAGACAAATCCAATGCATCTCATCTTACACTTTTTCCAAAGGTTTGTTGAAAGTGAATTAACTTGCCCTGGGAGAGTCAATCTTCATTTTAGTAATTGCTTTCTTTGTGCCTTCTTCCAGAGAGCCTGTGTTTTGTCTGCAAAACTGAACAGAAATGATTGAAAAATACTGTTACAAAGAGACAAAAAGTTGGTTGAATTAATGATTTTTATATTGACAATCATATTGAAATCATACATGACTTTGTTATGAATCCATTAAAAAGCAAGGAAAGAGTGGGACTGTGAGGAACATCTGTGAAGAGATTTGAAATTTCCATAGACTATATGCTTCAGTCCTAGGGAAAATTCCTGAAAATGATCTTGCTACTTCTATAATATTCATTAAAAATAATGTTGCTGAAGACTATACTAACTTTAGTGCAATACTTTACTTTTGCTGGTTTGATGAAAAAAGCAAAAATAAAACATTTTTACCAAGATTAGTTACCACAATAGTGAATATGAGTGTAGTTTTAGCATCCTTCAGTTCCTAAAAAACAAAGTGCTTTTAATTTACTGTGCAACACCAAGGAGAAATCTATTGTTATCTTTTGTTCTTTGTTTTTCTGCAAGAACAAATTTTATATACCTGGAGCCCTTCTAATAGAACTATTTCAAAATAAACAACAGAAGAAGATATATGAAGATTTGAGGAGCTTTTATCATGTGAATGTTACAAATGACAACATGACCAGGGTATTTTTTTTTTCTAGCAGCAGCATTAAACCCCAAAAAGACAGAATTGCATCACATAGTCACTAAATGATGACATGACCTCTTTAATCACAACATTAATTGCAGAAGCAAACCCTACAACCCAGCAGTGGCATAGACCTCAAATTAGTCACCGTGTGTCAAATGCAGAAAAGGAGGAGAACAGAATATCCTAGAAAATAGATTCATTGCAGGGGCATGTATTGTAAAAAGAACGTCCTATATGGTAAAATGAGTCAGAGTCCCATGGCAATATGGTAGCTTGCTCCTTGACTTTTTTTTAATCAGCCCACTATATTCCTAGGCAACATGCTCTCTCTTGAGAGCTATAAATATGAAGGATAAAAAAGGATCTTTTATAGAGCTGGTTTGCCTTCAAGGTTTGCTTTTGATTAATGACATAATTGCATTCCTTCAAAGGATGCTATGTAAATAAGATTTGCCTTCTGACATGATGGAGTGGGGAAGGATTTAAATAATTTCAAATATCCTTGTCATTGTTGACTTTTTACTACTTTGACTTTGTGGAGAATGTCTGGTTGAAATCTTAGGAAGCACCTGGAGTGATCTATAGCATTCAGAAACCTTGAAAAGTAATGAAGAAACCAACAAAATATTTTGCTTTGAAATACCTAGAAAATTGGTTGGACAAGCTTATGGGATTGGAGTCATTAAGAAGACATGGAGTCTTTCATCGGTCAGTCAGTCAGTCAGTCAGTCAGTTCTTATGTTCCTGTGGAAGTCTGAGGTATTATTTTCTCTAGTACATGTAGTTGGATAATTGAGGTTAGCTCTGCAGACTTTCAAATGAAAGTAACACTTGTTTATCATGCAGTAAATGGTACTGAGTGAAAAATACTTTTAATGCCACTGTTCTCTCGAAAATTTGGGTATTCATTTATGTGAATTTTTAATTATATGAAACAAACTTCTTACGTAAATTTTCCAAAAACAATTACTTCTATTAGTGGAACAGAGAGGAAAAATGTTTCATACATTGTCAACCTTATTTTCCAATTTTTTAAATGTTTGAATAAATTTAAGCTTGTTTTGTTTGAAAATTTAAGTGCCACTCCAGTTAGAAAATTTCCTTATTTTCAGCTTATTCCTTCTTTATTCTTATTCCTTCTGTGGTGGTTTGAGAAGTTTGGGGGGTCTGGCTTTTTGGGTGTGGTAGGGGCCAAAAGATGGCTCCTGTAAGGAGCTTCCAGAAGCTCCCACAGCTGTCCGGTCAGGGCCTATCTCTGATGGCTCCTGGGACATTGATGTGCTGTTTTCTGCAGTTGGGCCAATTAGGAAGGACAGAAATGCCTCTGCGACAGGATATTTAAGAAGCAATCTCTGTAGTACGCACGCGTGCACCATGTAGCCCTGTAGTCATGTAGGTTGTAGGTTAGGCAGGGGAGAAGGAGTACAGCAAATAACTAGGAAAAACAACTGAAACATCAGATATGAAAGCCAGCAAACGATGCCAGTCTGCCAAAGAAGAGAAGCAATGGAGGAGGAGGTTCCTGCATCATCGGAACTGATCCATCTTCAAAGCCTGTGGTGAGAAACTTTAAT
>VZRZ01003789.1:105809-117415 GCA_013398175.1 Climacteris rufus | reverse complement strand
GAAACACCTGAGCATCTGAGGACTAAACTCATTAGAAAAAAAACCCCTCCCCAGATTCCCCTTTTGATCTGGGAGGAGAGAGAGGGCTGGGAAGCTTTTGGGAAAGGAGGTTGGGGGGAATGGGAGGACGGCAGAGAAAAGAATGTTTGGGAGATGTTCCTTTGTTTTTGCTTGCTCCTTTGACTCTGTAATAAATTCACTTTATCACTTAGAAGCTCTGACCTTGTCTCAGCCTGATTTTGCTCTTCTGCCAGCATTTCTTATCATGGTTAGTAACACAGTTCAATTCGGAAGGGGGGAAAAGAGCTGTATTAGTGGGGCCTGGGTTGTTGGCCGAGGCTAAACCACTACAACATCAATGGAAAAAGAAAGTGGGAAGACACATTTTATCTCTAATGTAAAAATAAAATTTTATTTTATGAGGAGGAAAAGTGTTTTGTTCCTTAATTTTTGACCTTTTTATTGGTTGGTAGCAGAGCTGGATTTTACCCCTTGTTCAAGGCTTTTTATCAGTGACTTTAAGTCACACATTTCTGTTGAATACATCCAAGTCACTTTGTGCTCCAAAAGATAAGGTTGCTGCACTGACAATTTGCAATCACATCCAGAATTTGCTTAAAATCAGGAGAAATATGCTATATCAGGTAGCTGGATTGTTACCAACACAGGACACTTTCTATAAACCTCTCCCTTCCTTCACTGATGGCAAACAGTAATCCAGATGTAACAGAGAGGTTTGCTGTTGATCTTGATATTTCCATTTTTTTTTGGAAATAATGTTAATATCATAGACTTCCTAGTTGTTAGACTAAGAAGACCACAGATAACATAAAGGGGCTCAATTCCCTTATGGTCCCTCAGGTAAATACAGAGTTCTGCTTAATTTAATTTCTCTCTAAACTTGAAGATTTATATTAGTGAGGTGTATGTTATAAATACATTGCTAGATTTCTGGCGTTGTACTTGCTATTATAACAGGGGAAAACACGTTTTTCATCTGTAACACAGGTAAACACCCATCTACTCTAGCTCCAAAAGCTCTCACTGAAAATATTTTTGTTCTCAAAAATACTGTATACTGTGTACTGTTGACCTGCTGTTGGATTGATATGAAATACTATCCACTGTGTGAGATAAAACAAGAGACTAAAAGTGAAAGAGCTGTATATTCTTCAGATCAGGTTAAGCACAGTATTGATTGTTTTCTTTTTCTATATGTCAGTGCTGTGCTTCCACAGGTATCTCTAAAATCTCAGATGTTCAGGAGCAAACACGAATACGAAAAACCAGGAGTTAAATTCTGGGAGCCTGGCCTCCCCCAGCATATATTGACAGAACAGGACTTTTTGCTGCTTTTTATGTCTGAGTGAACATTGATTTTGATGCCTTACCTCCTGGTGGGCTCCTCTAGGCCACTGGACAGAAGCCCTTACTTTTACCAGCAGGACTCTCTCCCCTAATAACTGTGCTAATGAGCAATGGCTGAAGAAGGAGCACATCTTAGAGGAACATGCTCTAGTGAAGATGTCCTGGGTTCTTTTCCTAAGAATAAATGATATCCCTCTCTTTACAGTTTTCTTTGTGTATCTGCTTTCCAGCGCTCAAGCCAAAAGCTGCAAGGCAAATTTGATGTGCCTTTAGTGCAGCTAATTAAGTTAGGTCTGTGTTGGCCTCACTGCAGCTCCTCAATCTGTCTCAGGCTGGGCTGATAAGCTTGGAGGGAATCTGCATGGGAATTGAGAAAAGACATCGGAAGCCAAGGTGATGACATCAGCATTTGGGTTTTCTGAACACCAACAGTCAGAGGAGCAAACCACACAAAAACCCAGAAAGCATATTTCCTAAACTTGTGCCTCCTTTGTGACAGGTGAACACACAGTTTTGCTTGCAAAAGTTAACCTCTCAATTACTTGTGAGACGTTTACTATTGGCTTTTTTCTTGGAGGGAGGCCATTGTGGGTGACAGCTTCTGGCAGATCGGAGGCATCAGGGCGGTGTCACAGAGCAGTATGGAGGGGAAGGGCCGTGGAGGTGGAGAAATCCCATGTTATTTATATGGAAAAAGTTCCATGCTCATGGGTAGCAGGCTATAACCTCACACTCTGTGAAAAGGCAACATCCCAGCTCCCAGAAATGACTGTGCCAGTTGGCTTGTGGCAGTAGCTAAAATGTGGAAGGAATCTTGACTATTCCTGGATGACTGAGGAAAATCCTAAAAGAAGTTAAAACTTTGAAATAAAACCCTTCACTAGCAACAAGCCAGAAGAGAACAAAAAACACCTGACCACAATACATAGTTTGATCCCTATAGTTTGATAGTGCTGAGTTTAGCTATTTATAGATATTGTAACCCAGAGAAAAAGTAATCTATTAGACAGAAACAAGCCATTAATCTATACTCTACATAGCAAGGTAAAGGAATTGCAACAGAAGACAGTGAAGGAGACTGAATGGGATCATGGAATATGAGCTGCCGAAATTAGGCAGAAATGAAAAGAAAAGCTTCAATTTCCTCAAATGAGAAAGGAGAAGCTACAAAAGGTATTTTTATAAGCAATTAAAATATTTCATGAGAGGGAAGAACAGGTGCACAGATCTGACAGTTCGTGGTGTTTCAGTGAGCTGAATGACAGTATTGACTGGACAGGTGGCCTTTGATAAATGTAAATCTCAGTGTTTGAAGGCCCCACCAGCCACTGCTCTCATTACAGTCTTTAACAGACCATTTGTTGTATTGTTCTATTTTTCTGGAGTCTAATGCATGATAAGGAATGTGATATATATACTCAGTTTCATGTTCTTTGGCCCAGTTGTCTGTGACTTTGTTTTAGAAATGTGTCCCGTTGACTGACTCCATTATTTCTAGATGACTTGCTTTTCAAGGCCCAGGATATTTTTTCAGGTGGTGGCATTGGGCACAAGATATGTTTCCAGCCATCTAGTGGTTGTTTCCACCACTGTAATCACATTGCAAGCCGGCCTTCGTGGGTTTGTGGGAGTGAGATATGGTCAACCTGGCAGTCCTCCCCATATTTATATTTCAGCCAGTGTTCTCCCTACCAAAGAGACTTTAACCACTTCATGTGCTAAATTGCAGCATGTATTTTACTTTCATGAATCACCTGTGTGATAGTGTAATCTGTGAACAAGTCCACCCCTTGGTCATGAGTTCCATCTCTTCCTTGATGGCCTTAATGTGCCATGAGCCCAGCAAGGTATAAATAATTCAAACGTGTCTTGCCAGTCTGGATCCACTGGAGTCACTTCAATATCAGCAGCCTAATCTGCCTGCTGGTTGCTTTGATGTTCAGTGGCCCAACTTGGGTGCACGAGCATCTACATGGAGTACCTTCACAGCCAGGTTCTCCACTTGGGCAGCAGTGTCTTGCCCCACTGTGACAGCCCGAATGGGTTTGCCTCTGTGCTGCCAGTTGCTCCTTCCGTCACTGCAACCATCCCCACAGGGCATTTGACATCATCCCTGAATAAGTATAGAGATTAAGTATTGGCCATTTTTCTCAGTCAGCAATGACTAAAGCCAGCTGGATGGCTTTCAGCTCTGCAAACAGACTTCTCCTTGAGCACTTTCCATACAGCTATGGATGCTTTCCTACAATATGGCAGGATTCATTAGGAAACAGGTGTCACCTCTTCTTTTGGTGACATTCTGAATGATCACTTCCAAGATTTATGAATGACTAGGAGTTCCTGCTCAAGCTCGTTGTGTGATCAGTACAACACACTCCATGTAGCAACAGTTATGTGATGGGCAGAGCAGACACTTCCTTTGAACACCCAGACCAGCATTGGCATCTGTGGTGCCAGGAGGAGCTGTGCTTCAGTTCCAATTACTTCTGAAGCAGCTCAGACTCCTTCATAAGCTGCCAGTATTTCTTTTGATGCTGGAATATAGAGGGACTCTTTATCCCCCATTCCAAAACCTAGGGGTCACTCTTCACTCTCCCCTCGTGTTTTCTGCCAGGGGCTTCAGGTAGGACCTTTCAGGTAGGACCTTTCAGACACAACCCCAGCTGATGTGTAGAACATATTTTTTGGATCTTGCCCTGCCCAGACTGCCCTGAAGGCTACTGCATAAACCATCTCCTGTTTGATTTGTGCAAAGGTTTGTCATTGCTCAGGACCCCATTTGAAACCATTCTTCTGGGCCACTTGATAGAGAGGGCTTACAATCAGACTGTAATTTGGAATGTGCTTTTCCCAAAAGCCCACAATGCCTAAGAAAGTTTGTGTTTCCTTTTTACCAGCTGGTGGAGACATAACTATCGTTTTGTTGATCACAACCATTGGGATCTGACAACTTCAATCTTACATACCTCTTTCCACTTACCTGGGTGACATAAAATATCTTCTTTGAAGGGATACTTTTCCTTCACACTTGATGGAAACCACCTCCAGAGGCTGAGGACTTGTGTCTCTCTTCCAATTTGCTTGTCAATACTCCCTTCCCTAGAAAGACATTCCAGCTGCTTGGCTTCTCTACCCCCTAATTCCAAACTATTAGTCCTGTTATTATCAGAGCAGCCAGGTGATAATATGCTCACCTGGATGATGGCTGAAAAACTTTTACATCTCCCTCAAGGATATGGATGAAGTGGTTATCTCCTGGTTCTGCCTCTTCCTCCTGTTCTTGTGGTGGTCTTGCTTTATCCTCTTTTACTAAATGAGCTGACTTTTGTGTTCATTTCCTCTTGTGTATTAGGGCAACTTACACTGCCATGGCTTGGTTCTTCAGCCACATTGTCAGTGGAAGGGATTGGAGTAGCTCCAGTGCCTGCTGTTCTGTTGTCGGATCCCAAGGCCTGTTTTACCCCTTGAGGGTACTGAAGAGTTGAACAGGGCTTGGTAGGCATGGGCCAGGCCCCAGCACCCTGCAGTGAGTTGTGTCACTCTGGAACTGCCAGAGTGAGAGAAGACTTATTCCAAATATTTAGTTTTTCTGGGTTCTGCACTTGTTCAGGGATGAAGTACCAAAACACTGGATGTACCCACTCTCCTATGTACTTGCCTTATACTACACCTCATGCCCTGCCACTTAAAGTTCTCCAAACCTGGGGCAGATTTCTATGTGGTATTCTTGAAAAGCAAGACCTGGAACACATTCAGAGGACATAGTAATGGGAACAGGTTGATTTTGCATCCTAAGGATATTCAAAATTCTCAAGAGCTATTGGAATGAGCCTGGGGGATAAGGGGAAGATGAAGGGAGATACCTTCCCCTTAGACTGGGTTTCTAAGGAGAAAATGTAAAGATATAATAATTACTAGTTTCCGATAGATGGCTCTCGAAGTACAGAGATGAAGGCAATGCTGAGTACAAATACCAGATTGGCTTCATGATCAGCAATTCTATCATATCATAAGTCAGTGTTACAAAGTACAACACAACAACCACAGCCCAGGTCTCATGGATGATGAACAGCACAACAGGGAACATATCCTGCAAGGAAAGTGTTACATAACACAACTTCAAGAACAAATAAATCAACATTGTGACCTGCAACTATTAAACTAATATAGAGAATGCTTATAAAAAGTTTGCTATAGCATGTCCTAATCAGAGTTTTCATCATCTCAATGTGTCAGGCCCCACATTGAGTGCCAAACAGGACTGTCATGGTTTAATCCCAGACGACAACGAAGGACCACGGAGCTGCTTGCTGCAACTCCTCTGAGCCTTCCTGATGAGTTGAGATAAGGGCATTTGAATAACTGAAATAAAATACAACAGCAACAACAATAACAAAAATTGCAATGAAAAGGAAGACAACAAAAAGACAGAGAGAGAAATAAAACCCAAGAAAGACAAGTGATGCACAACACAATTTCCCATCACCTGCTGACTGATACCCAGCAATGACTGGTGTCTCCAGCCAACTTCCACCCACCAGTTTATATACTGAGCATGATGTTCGATAGTATGCAATAACCCTTTGTCTTGTTCAGGTCATCTGTCCCAGTTATGCTCCCTCCTGGCTTCTTGTGCACCTCCTCTGTGGCAGTGCATGGGAAACTGAAAAGTCCTTGATTTAGAGTAAGTGCTATACAGTAACAACTGAAATATCGTTGTGTTGCCAGCATTATTTTCATATTAACCAAAAAAATCCTGTGTTTGTGTCAGCACTGTACCAGCTACTAGGAGGAAAATAAACTCTATCTTAGCAAAAACCACAACACAGGTTGTCATAAACCCCTTAACAGCTCTGCACAGAGTTCTGGTCTGCAAGCAATGTTCTGAGACTGTCACCATCACCTGGTGATTGCAGACACACTGACATAATGATGTGATCTAAACTATCAGTGCCTATTGGAAAGGTGATATATCAAATATGGATCTCCTTTACAGCAAGGATATATGAAAAGAAGAATTTGTCTCATATATTTTTTACGGTTTTACTGTTTTCTCCAACTGCCTATAATAGAAAATTTGCTCATTCTATCAAAAAGGAAGTTTAAGATTGGTGTATTATTCTGTTCTAGACAGGGATAATGTCAGAAAGATTATTGTATTACTTGAAAATGCTTATTTCTTGGTTCTGTGCTGGAATTTACAACCATGTATATGTATAAACAGTAAATATGAAGGCAATTATACTCTCTAGCAATGTTATTTCTACAACAGTCCAGAACCAGTAGGTGTTATTTTTCCCCAGGATAAAAAACAACTGATGAATTTTTATTCGGTATCTTAACTTTTCTCAAGAATATTTACATCAATAATATCAGGGTCTGGTATTGATTCTTGTTTTAATAAGCATTATTTCATTGTGTGGTTGCTCTTTACAAAAAAGTTTAAACACTGCTACCAATTTTGTGTTACTGGAAACTGCATTCTCACCTGCCCCTGCCTCCTCCCCTGCCCCCTTGCTCTTTCTATAGTTTATTTTTCACTTTTGCTCACTCTTTCTATGGCATGTTTTCATTCCCTTGGTAGATACTCAGTTCCTTGTGACAACGACAAAGGGTATAATTTCAGATTTTGCTTGACCTCTGACTCGCATCCGCACATAACCAGAATAAATGTTTTTTCAATGCCTCATTTAAAGTTTAGCTCATTGCACTTCAGCTTTTTTCTTTGAGCTTTTCTCATTCCAGCTTTTCTCTTTCTCACTGCAACTGTGAGTATCACAGTTACCTGGCCCATGTCTAACTAATGTTCAGTAGGAGGCTCAGTGTTCAACCTTTCATGTCAGTGTCTGGATATAAATTGATACTTTTTTTCCTGGCAGGTGGATTACTAAAATTCTCTTATTTGCTTCTACTAGAATTGTGTAAAACCTTTGTTTTTTTTCAGGTTTATTAACATTTCCTCTCTCTTTGTTTTCATGAAACCATTCTGTTTCATGAAAATACAGCAGGAAACAAAGGCTTTCTGTTGCTCACTTCTCCATTTATTTCCAAGCCACTTGCATGAGGCAAAGGCACTCTATTTGAATTCTGCAGACTTCTTTTTGGAAGTAACTTTTATTTTACATTTCTGCTTTGTTTCACCAAATCTGTTTATACTTTTAAATCTGGTCCAGTTACACTTTGAAGATTAGACAATATTCATTGTATTTAACATTAAATTTGGATTTTCCAAGCACATGTAGGACTTACAGGAAATCAGGGCATTACTTTCTCTGTTATTATTTGACCTGCTCCCTCTTGTGTTAGCAACTCTCTGCTTGCATAATATGACCATTAGGCTTTTGTGACATCTGCTGAGAAGAGTGTTGATTTACAGCAGATGATTACCTTAGGAATAATTTTTCAGAGAAATGGATTGGAACTGTAAATTATTAATTCTAGAGAACATGCAGGTATTAAAAAACATGCTTTAATTATTTGTAATAGATATTCAGGATGTCTGTTGAGCACCTGGCCTTGGTAGGTTCAGAAAGACTTCACTATATTGACAGACAGCAGGGAACTATTTCACAAAACTATAAACCAGGGAAAATATGCAAAATTAATATATTTTTTCCAAGCCTCTTGGGTGTAATCAGACTGTCATATGAAAAGATAAAATGAAGATATCCCTAAATGCAAAACCTACTCATATCACACACTCTTTGTCCCTGTCGAGCAACTATCCTGGACAGAGCAAACTGACCCAAAAAATTTTTACAGTCCTCTACATAAAAAGCTTTTCTGAATGGAGAACCAGCAAGTTCAAAGTATTAGGTTCTTCCAAAGCTTTTAAACTGATGTCGTTTCCTCTTAATGGAATATGCAAAGATTCATTTGCACTGGGTTTTGATGGTCTCCATTTGATTTTGGTTCCTCACCTGTTCTCTGGCCTCAGTTATACCAGGTTATATTGGTTGAAGATCATGTCCTTGTAGTTAGACAGGATTTTGGAAATTAATCCCAGATAACCAATGCTTTAAAATTAAGCTCTAAGTTAAAAGAAATCCCAAGACTGGTGGTGGTGTGACTGCTACAGCCAAATGAGCTCCATTTTCCTCTGTTAGTGAATCAGCAAGTACTGGATGAGGCTGTGCTCTTAGGTACTGGCATAAACCCTGCCACACTCTTTTGCTCTGGAAATGTTCTAATTATCCCCTTAAATGCAACTTTCTTCATTCTATTCTGTATTCTTTATCACCTCCAAACTCATCTCTAACCTTTTCCCAAGGCAGTTCCTGACGCTCGTGTCTGCTTTTACCTGGATGCACAGGCGTCAGTGAGTGCAGGGCACACTGGTGCCTGCTGAGACACCTGAACAGCCTGCATGGGATGGGACATTTGGAGAAACTCACATTCACCCTGAGTATAGTTTCCCCATCTGGGGAGCCATGGGAGGTTTCTCTCTGGCGGTGGCCAAGTGCACTGAGCATTGTGACAGATGCCAAGCTGTGGGTTCCACAGCGCTGGAGACAGTCAAAGCTCAGCTGGACTAGACCATGAGCAACCTGGCCTGGATTTACAACTGGCCCTGCTCTCCACAGGAGACTAATACAAATACTACCAGAAGTCCATTCCAGCTGCTTTCTTCTTTACTCTATCCCTTCCTCTCTCCCTTTCTATTGCTTCCTACCTTATTCTCTGTTTCTTTCTTCACAATGGAAACAAAACCTGGTATTTTTCCCCCAACCAACAAATGGGCAAAATCAGCGTTTATTAAAGTCAACAGTGAAAGGTGTTGACAATCTACAGCAGGACTGGATCCTGCTTACTTCTGAGTTTTAATTCATTGGCAAAAGTTAACCAAAGTTTGAGGTTTTTTATTTTCCAAAGTCACACTTTTGACATTGCACTTCATGTTTATGAGAAAGCAGTGTTTTGGTACTGATACATAATTGGTAAAGGAGAAAGCAGTGTTTTAGTACTGATACATAATTGGTAAAGGACAACCAGTATAATTAAACCACGAAAAGAACATAAAAATGCAGCCAAAGGACAGTACTTATAGGTCACCCATCATTTGTAAAAAAAAAGGTTATTTCCAAGTAGAGATGTAGAGGGACAAAATCCAATCATCTTACTAATAAATCTTTGCCCTAAAAGCTTTCCATCTGATATTTGTGAATCTGCATTTCAACCTTTAGGTTTGAAGTACACTGTTTTTTCTAGTCAGTTTGTTAGCTTGAGTTCTGAACAATTGACTTCATGCATTAAAATTATTTTTTCTGAGATGTTTTTGGTGCTAGCTCTCAGTGGCTAGATGGTTTTGTATAGGAAAGTATTGGAAGTTGTATGGATTTCAGCAAACATATTCAGCACACATTTAGCAAACTGTTAGAATATTTCTCACACAGTACATATACAGTTTTCCCCTAGAGAAAATACAGCAGGTGACTTTATTATATCAGTTCTTGATTTAATAACACCTAGACTCATTTTTTTAAAATAAGATTAATAATTTCTTGGGAAGTTTTAGTGCCTCAGGTAAATTCATTAGATGGTCCCAGGCAGGGTTTCATTTCTCAAAAGCCTCAAGCTTCATTTTCTTTAATACCCTAATAAAAGGAAAGATATATTCCAGAACAATTTTGCAATAGACAAACAATTATTAAATACAATTTAACAGGGAAATGCACCCTGACCAGTCTGATGATTATTTTTAAGGCATTCTAAAAAATTTCATTTTAAGTAAATACCAAGGAAAGATGAACACTGCTTGCAGTGTAGAAAGGTTATTCCCTTTGACAAATGGTGATATAATCTGAGAATGCCTCTCTTAATTTTAAAGATGGTGGCCATGTATTTTGGATACTAAGTAATACATACATTTAATACACAATTCATGAAAATAAAGCCCTGCCTCTGAGAAGACATGTTATGAGAAAAGTCTTGTTGCTGTTGGTGGCCACAGGAGTACAAATAGATCCACTTTTTATTGGCAGGTGGTTGGAATCAAATTAACCTGTCCTGTCGCGGAGAGCAAGCCTAAGTGCATCCGCCTGTCAAATGTTCCAAGGTGGCATTTCCTAGCAACTAGAAAATGCTAATTCATGACATTGATTAAATTGTCTGTACTAGGCCAGACCTCAAAACTTCCTTTTTATGTTTTGCATTTATTTCTCTATCAAGATGCAAAGGAAGGAGGTTATTGCTGCAGTTCATATGACGTAACAGTGTGGAGCATCATGAAAGTGGAATATAAGGAGGAAGAAGAGGGTGCAAATGTGTTGACAGCCAGGTGAAAATCTAATAGTGAAAAGAACGTTGGTGATAGGATCAGTTTCTTAAAGAATTTGTGGTTTTATAACATAAGATGGCGCATAATACAAATCTTCAATGCACTTATTTCTCTGGAAGTATAAAGTTATAAGCACCTTTATAAAAAAACTAATGTGTAAAAATACAATAAATATTGTAAAAATAGCTGTCAGCAAACCCTAAGCATATAAATCAGTCAAATCATCAAGCTGCACTAAAAACATAAAAATATTAAGTTTTATGTTTACTAGCTGTGACACTAGCTACAAAATGTGTTTCTTGAAAAGCCCCCCTAAGACAGCCTTGTGGCTCCACTGTTGTTCCACATAATCTGGTTCTTCCAAACAAACAAACAAAAAAAAAAAAAACCATTAAACCAACAAAACACCAAACCACACAAAACAAAAAATATCCCCTCAAACATTTCCAGACATTAAATGATTGTGACTTGATGAAATGAACGTTAAACCCCCTAAATGTATATAGCTGCAAGAAACAATTCTTACCTGTCTTAGAAACCTGCCTTAGAACTTGTTTATGAATGTTGCATGGCATCACAAATATGACAGCTCAATGTTGACATTACATATTTTTGTTCTGTAAAAATGCAAAAAAGAGATAGATTTGGCACTGAGGATGTTGACATTATTGTTGTTATTTTTGTAAACTGGAAAGCTAAATGGAAAAAAATAAAGGACAAGATGATAAATTTGGCAAAGATGGAAGGCATTCAGTGTCAGGACAACCTTGGGGTTTTTTAAAGTTCTAGTATTTTGTAATGTAATAAGGCAACATTAGTTTTAATTTGTAGTCCTTATTAAAGCAATGTTATTATTTAGCATGGAGGTATTTTTTAAAAGTTATAGAATGAATTAGGTTGGAAAACACCTCTGAGATAATCAAGTTCAACCTATGACCTAGCATCACCATATCAACCAGAC
>VZRZ01003789.1:77594-105493 GCA_013398175.1 Climacteris rufus | reverse complement strand
GAAGTTTTTCTTTTCTCTCAGTATCCTTATCTCAGGTTAGTAACAAATTCTTCTCCCCTGTCCGGCTGTAGAAGAGGGCGGGGGGAGTGGCTTTGGTATTCAGCCAGGGCTAAGCCATGACAAAGGGAATAAAAGGTGGGTATTTATTCAAAACACCTTCAAAGGTACATTTAGGGCAGACAAAGCCCCCCTTGGGGCATCACCCAAAATGGATGATGAGTCACGAGTTCTCCACATCTTTATAGGTTTGGTCCATTTGCATATCAGCATAAATTCACCAATTAAAACTTTGCAATTTCCCCCTAGCTCCCTTAGCTCACCTCCCCCCCTCCTTTAGAAGCTGGGCCTGGGCAGTCTAAGTGTCCTTGAAGAGCAAGCCCAGAGAGGCACTGTTGTGTCTATAGAGAACAGCAGCTAAGAGGCTATGAAGCATCTCAGAGTTACACGCCAGGCAATACAGAATTCAAAAAATATAAGGGTTAAAACCTAAGGCAACAAGATAGTGGCGTGTGTCATGGTTTGATTCCAGCCAGCAATTAAGCACGAGTCTGGGCATCCTCACCTTTTCATCTCTGGATCAAAGCCCAAGTCACCCTGTGGCAGGGCAGGTGGGAAGGTCCAAGAGGGATGGCAGTAGTGGGAAAGGATTTGAAAGATTTAACAGAATGTTAGGGGTTGAAATGCTAACACACATTGCTTTCCAAATGTGACTATATAAAGTACTGATGAAGCTTACATGTTGGACTTGTCCAGACCCAATTAAGTCAACTTTTCAATGAGGTTGCCAACAATATATCAGGAATTGAAAACTAAGAAAATACAGTTGTTTCTAAGGCTGGCATCCCTAGTGCTGCTTTTTCCTTCAGGGCATTAACTATTTGCTGTTGACATCAGAATAATTTATCTATAACTGTGAGCCACGAGTTGGAGGTCACAGAGAAAGGATTGTGAGTATCATCTACTAGCAGTAGGAGCAGATAATCTCTCAAGAAACCAAGGTTCTCTTACATGCAAGTGTCTCTGATGATAACAGATTTAAAAAAAAAGGTGGAAAATCTTTCTTCCTCTTAGCAATTATGACATTGGCAAAAGAGGAATATTTCCACGAGGCTTTGGTAAGCTTTCATGGCTGTATTCTCTGGAGTGTGCAGCTGTTTTCATTAACAACAAAGGAAATAACACAGTTGCAAGGGGGCAGAGGAAGAAGACTGTTCTACAAGGAAAGGTGGGATTTGTCCCCTCAAGCCATCTTTTGAAATGTTCTTAGCTTTGAAATTGTGTACATATCAGAGGCTGTTAGTTACACAAACATTGATCGATCAGCGTTTTCTTAAATAGAATCTTGGGTCAGTGACTTGGCAGAATTCAAGCATTATTTTCCCTCAGTGTGGATTATGGATTGAGAAGTATCCTTTTTTTTTTTTTTTTTTTCCCAGGCACTTAGTGATTTCAATCTTAAGATGCAGATAAGTAATTTAAATAATGCATCATATTTTTAGCAGAAATACTTCTTCTGCTTCATCTTCATTTACATGGTCGGTCAATGGCTTAACACTACAGAAAATTCATACATCCTCTGGGGCCCAGATTCCTTTGGCTCCAGTCAGACTATTTTCAGAGGGGCTCCTTTTTCTGAGAAACCCTGAGCAAGGTTGAGCAGTGCAATGTGTAAAGCCTCATGAGAATTTCTTACACTTCTATAAGTTTGTGGTTATATATATACACACTTTTACATAAATGTGTGGCTACTTGAGTCGGGTTATTTATCAGGGTAAGTCTACCTTTGGACTTTTCTGTTAGTCTAAGTAGCCTGATATTCATGAAGGCTGGTCTTACAAATTAAGAGCAAGGTGAAAAGGCATTGAGTACCTTGGCCTTGGTCCATATTTTCCAGGTCCCTGCCCTGTTCATCAGCTAGCCCACATTTTCTATAGTCTTTCTTTTGCTGGTCATAGACCTGTAGAAACTTTCCTTGCTGTCCTCCATTTTCCTTGTTGGATTTTGCTCTAGATAGGCTCTGGCTTTTTGTTATCAGGTTTAAATCAGCTTGAACCGTTCTTCATTGTGGGTTTAAGCTTATCTTAAGCCCATTTTTTTTGTTTTAGTACTTTCATTTTTGTTGTCATAATTAGAGATTTAAAAGGTAGTTACTTTAATTCACTTCACACTGCTGCATGGCTTAAAGAAATGAACGGTGTACGATATTTCAAAGTGTGCTTTTACTGAGCTCCTCTGAATGTTGATTCTATTCCAGCTCATGACTATTTTATAACTGATAATGCTGGTATCTGAACCAAGGGAAAACATCAGGGGCTTAACTGTGCTTTTGAGCACTCTGAACTCTAATCTGTGTTCCTCATGATCTGAACAGTGTGCTTCTTTTATTGCAGTCAAATGCAACCAGAACATTCCTGGCCTTAGTTTTCTTTTTGTTGCAAGGTGATCTCATGTTACACATTTCATTTTTACTTTACATTAACCTTGAATCCTCTGTGCATGTAAACATATTACTTGCACAGGGAACCGAATGCATGCACACAATGGTCCTGTGCATTGTCCAATGGAGGCAGTTGAGGATTTTACCTTGGATTGCTCTTGAAAGAGAGGACACATATCCCTCTTCTGTTGTTTTCTGTCTTAAGGTGAAAAGTAAAGATTTTATGGTTAACTGTGAAGTCTACAACTGGAATAGCCAAATGACATTACAATGGGGGATGCAGGATGCAAACTGTAGAGCACTTGAATGTTCTGCCCATTTCCATGTTAAGCTAGGGAAAATTATAATCCTTATGGGAAAAGACAGATATGCTTTCAGGGTTCCCTGTAATAGAGCATGTGCTGCATTCTCATTTAGACTCTGAATGTAGCAGATTTCACCTCTCTTGTTCATTCTGAGTAGCTCTTACAGGACCAGGACCATTTATCTCAAATAGCTTCTCCATATGTGTGCACTTCTTATCAGTGGAAAACTTTCAGAATGTTACTTGTCAGCTTGCCTTGAGAAGAGAGCTTCACATGGCAGCTAAGGACAAGCCACATACACTTGAGCAAAATGTTTAAAATATATAATATAGTGCAGAGCTCTACAATGCTTTAGGGACAGGAGCTGCATGTGGTTGTGAATGGGACAGAGTGATGGTAATCTGTTACACAAAGAAGGATACTGGATCTCCATGGATAGGCTCAGGATATTGCATGGTATGAGTATCACCTTGAAAGCATGTGCAGGTAGAAACAATACAGCTCAAAACCCACAAAGCCGAGGGGGTTGAAAGTACTTCATCCTCCTGTCTTCTGTGAAGGAAGTTCACTGCTGAAGTAAAGAGCAGAAGCTGAAGTTTTCCTTATCCTGCTTCTCTCCTATAGACCAGACTCTTTCCCTAAATGGAGTTCAGGGTGAAGATTTTCCTTAAAGCATGAACAATTATCAACATATTCACACACCATCAAACATTATAGCTCAGTATATTCTGTCTTTAATTTTGTGTGTTAATTATAGATGACAACTCAATACTCCTTAGTTCTGGTGAACTTTTGAATACCTCTCTGATTCTAAAATTTACTGTTTCTAAAATACTGTGCCCGCTCCTGCTGAAGTTCCATGACACTGTATAAGAGTGGAATTCAACAAAAACACAAAGCACTGGAAACAGTGGAAGATGACTTGAAAGAGACTCACTGGCATTGCCATCAAGCTTAAAATTTTATAGCAATGATGGCTGGCGTAATCAATCTCTAAATTAATTTTAACCCTCAACGTCTCCAGCCTTGACATAAATCTTAACAAATAATTCTGTATTTTCAGAATGATTCTCAGAGGACCTAGAATCATCTACTTAAAATTCAATACAGCCACAGAATACATATATTTATTAGTCCCATAACTAATCCAGTTTGTATTAAAATCTCAAACAACAATTCAGTATCTGGATATTTTCCAATTTTTTTTCATATTGGAAAAACTAGGCTTGCATAAGCCAAACAAAATAGCTATGATTTTTCTTCACATCTGAAACAAACATTAGTAAGTTAGGAAATCCAGAGGAGTTTAATATTCTGTGTGCTTCACAAGAACTTGGCAAATTTGCAAGACACCTGGAGCCTCATGATAATTTTATTTCATAAACAAAATAAAAGGGACCAGATCTTTGAATATTAAATCAGTGGAGCTGCTTGCTGATATATTTTCAAGGAGTATCCAGTGAAATGGTCTTTTTCAATGTGTAAAGACTGAGTTATATCAAGAGTTGAGAAACCCATATGTATTCTTTAGTCTGTTATAGGTTTTCTACTCAGAAAAATAAAGCAACCCAAAGGTGTGGAAATCTAGTGGTGGTCAAAATGCACCGGCCATCACCATGCTGTCAGTGAAATACAGTGATCTGCTTCAAGATTAGCTCATTTGGCTTGGATGCAGAGAGATGATTTATTTCCCCTGAGGCTTGAAGTATAAGCTGCATAGTGAACACAGCTGTGGGCAGATGCTCATGCTGCAAGAAGCTGTGGTGGCTGGGGACCTCTGTGCCTCCCTGCCCTGCTTCCCTGCACTCCACACGCTGCCTGAGGCTGTGGTGGTGTGAGCCCTTCCTGCTCTGCTTCAGGCAGCCAGCTGGACTGACCTGCACAGCTCTGGAGATGTCTCTGTCCTTTGCAGGGTTTCCAACAAATGCTTGCTGATCTCTCTCCACCACCCATGTCTGAGATAAACTGTTCCTCCCACTATCTCTCCTGAGGATCTAGACCTTCTGTCCTGGATGCTTTCCCTTGCAAAGGGTCTTCAAAGCACTCCAAGAACCTGGAGAACACCCCACCTGTACCCTCAGAGGGCTGGCTGCTGGGAACAGGGCTGGTTTAGTCATCAAGGCAGTGAGGGCAGCCCCTGTCCCACTGGTGATGTGGGAAGATGCTCCCTGAGGTGCTGTGGGGAGAGGGACGACATGGGCAAAGTCCCAACTATAATTTTGAGCTAACACTGCCATATATGCATATGCCACATACTCCTGGTGGTTTAGCTGCTCACAATGAGAGAAATAGCATGATGAGCACTGGAGTGAGCAAGGCTTTATATATTCGATGTAACATTCAAGATAAAAACCTGTTTTGTTTTACAAAACAAAGCAATCTCTCATAGAGAGAAGGCATGAGTACCTAAGTTAGGAGAATGAACCAGAATCATTGAGACATCCAGGATCACATTACTGAACTGCTTTACTCCTCTTCTTACTCTCAGGGTGAAGCTAGTGAGAATACAAAGCAATACCAAAAAATAAGGCACAAAACTGCCTTGTGAACTGCCTTTGTAGCTGCACATGTAAGAATTCATCTGGTCTTTGTGCCAGCTTGAGATGTCCACCTAAAGGCTGCCCCAGGTTTCTTGAGGTACTAGTGAAAAGGGTTCTTCTGCTCCAAAATGTTTTCTTTCATGGCGTGGTACCAGTAGCATTGATAAAAACTACCAAATAAGACATAAAGGTTACCCTAAAAGAGCTTAAGTGGAGCAAGTCCAAGGGAATGTCAGCAACAAGCTGAGATTTCACTTATAATGGCAATGAGATTCAGAATGTCAATACTTTCAGAAATATTCCCCTTGCATGGAGGATTAATTCCTGGGAGGTTCACTTTCACAAATGGCTTATGTTCTGCCGTCTTTGGCTGCAACCTTACAGCAGTCTAACTGTTGGTCTCTGACTGGACTACTTCGGACTGGGCTGGGCTGAGCTTATGGCATGGCTTTCCGAGTGAGCAGCTGTTTCCAGTAAGGCCTCAGTCTTCATGGGCCACTGCAAGCAAGAAAATAAACACCACACAAACTTACAAGCAGTTGCTGACATGTATAAGGTGCATTGCTACTCCTGATTAAACATTATGCCACCAAGTTGGAGGTTAAAGACAGGTGACTAGGAGACAGGTACATGAGAAAATGTCCTTCCAAATATTTTCATCTGTAAGAGCAGGCTTTCCATATGAAAGGTTTTTTAAAACATGAGAAATCATCTTTCCCTACTGTATTTTCTAGTTTTTTGCAGTTAGGGAACACAGCTTGTAGCAATGTGGAAAATCTTCCCTTTTACTTACAAAACAAACATATGCACTTTTTTTTTTAGATTTATGGATTTACCATCTACAAATGATGCTAGTCCTTCATGAGCATTTTTGACTGCATAAGTGGAAATTGTCCTGTTCTCTGGATCTCATTCTGTATAGGAGATTGTTTGAATCTGTTTGGCAACCGGTTTCTTTGCTGCTACATTGTGTACTAAACATACACACAGAGGAAAAATATTTAATTGCAGCAGACTGTGGCACTTAAAAAGTTTTGTCAGGCATTAGTTAATAGGACATTGGGTGAGTCCATTCATAAACTGGAAAGTAGTCCTGCCAAAATGTATTCCGAGAGTTTGGCTCTTACCTATATCCTCATCCAAACTGTATTTGAAAATCAGCAAATAAAATTTAGGACAATCTGGAAAAAAATGTGAAAGCAAAACCTTGAAATTAGAGTCATCTTGTCTATTTCTACCTGTACTTAAAGTAAATCTGAACTGGAGACAGTATTTTGACAGACATGCTGAATTTGGTTTTCTTCAGTCTCCCTGAACAAGTGCTGATTTACTTAAAAGGAATATTTTGTGTTCTCAAAACCTTTATCTCAATATACAAAGAAGTACTGTGGTGATGTTTGAAAAAGTGTTTACAGTGAAATGACTTTTTATGTGTTGCATTGAGTTAAAATTCTGTGGATGGACCAGACTTTTATCTTATTGCATTATTAATTAATAGTTAGAAAATTAAATGGCAAAACTTTACACCTTGATTCTCCTGTCTCTGACTGCTTGAAGTGGGGCCATGTTTAAATGGGGAAGAATGTTTTCTCTCACAGAAGTTGTCACAGAGAGCATCAAGTGGAAGTGGGGTCTCGGACAAAGCTGGGAGTAGTACATATTGGAACTGACATGTGGTGGAGCTGGCACTAGGTTTAGCTTTTCCTTGATGCATGTAGGATTCTATATATGATATATATAATATTATATATATATAATACATCAAGCTGTGACTCGAGCGCTAGGAATGCACAGTATGTTCAGATAATGGGCTGAATACCTACTTTTGATTAAAAAATATGTATTTTTTTGAAAGTAAAGTTCCTCTAATCCAAACTGTGTGTGGAGAGTGAAAATGATATTGTTGTAGCAGCCTAAGTGATGGCTGAAGAGATTTTCTTATTTCCTGTCAGAGTAGAAGTTGTTGGTGGTGGTTTCACACATATTGCAATTTCTTTTTAGATTTTGAAGGGTCAGGGAAGCAGTGCACCACTTAGGAAGTTGTTGTCCAGGAAATATCTCTGAAGCAATTTGTAAGCAATTGTATGTATGTGTGATTAAGTGGTACTGATTGTGCTTTTATTCTAAGCACAAGCAGAAGAAAAAAAGTGGAGTGTGTATTAGCTGGGCTAGAGATGTAAAGTGTCAAAAAATGTTCAAAGTGATGTGCAGTACTAAACACAAGTGTCTGTGGGGAAAATATTGCATGGTTCTTTTCACAAGGACCACAAAACCATCACTGTTGTGGTGAAACATGCAGTAACATTGTCCTCAATCGTAAAGTTTCCTGAAAACACAAGACTCAAATCTTGTGGGGTGAGCCATAACTAGTCACACCCTAAAAAGCTAGGGTTTTTTCCCCCATGGTTTCCACACACTGAACTTTGAAATCTTATTGTTAGATTTTTCTTCTGCTTGGAATTTTATGTTCAAAATGCTCTATAAGTTGTTCTGAATCAAATGCCATTGGGCTGACCTTTATTGCTGGGGTTTTAAGCAAGAGGAATAACCACCCATCCAAACAAAAACTCTAGTTTATAAACTGTGCCTGTAAGCACTGAAAGGGAACCTGGAACTGACATTTTGTTTGACAGAAACATCAGGCTGTGATCTTCACCTCCTGGCTGTATGTTTTGAAAGGAGGCTGAGATGGCTATAGAGGGTTTCCTGGACTCCTTGCCTTCTTTTATGATGCTGCTTAAGGCACCTCAAGTCTTCCTATTCTCCTTATACGTTGCCACTCACTTGTTTTCTTATAACCCAAGGGATGCTTGGTATAAATATCACATTGAGTGGATCAATTTAATTTTAAATTTGCTCATGGATGTAGCTGTTTCCATTCTTCTAGTTTCCCACATCGCAGCTGTTGGTTTCTGACAGCAATTTAATGCAGCTTCAGAAATAATGCAGAAGTTGATGACAGGTAGCTGATACTCATTGCATTTGATAAATTTCTAGTGGAAGGATAGTTCACTTGAATCACCTCTTGTAATTTAGGATTTGTTCATTTACTGGGAAAAACCTGTGTCTATTGGTAGTCTTGTGTTTTGAATAACGATCTTTGCTTTCAAAATTTGTATGAAAAATATGTTAATTTTTAAACAAATAAATGTAAATACTGTCTTAAGAAAAAGAAAATTCATGTGTAACTAAGGCCAAATCAGTAACTGAATACCCTATTAAAAAACCCAAGCTTCCCTAAAATATAGATCATAGGGGAACAGAAATAAATTTCTATTTTGGTGCACATAACATGGGATGACATGAAATGGAGATGAATTTGGCAAGATCATGACAAGGTTTTAACCACAATGGAAATTTAGGAGAAAGAAGAGTAAACATGGATTGATTAAGAAAAGGATATGCTAACTTTAAGTTCAGAAGTTAGTGCAAATTCACAGGTATATGGGAAATGCAGAAGAATCCTGTTCATATGTGACTATCCAACTCACTAGTTTCTTCTCCACTGAATCTAGGGCATAAACACACTTCAGAAATCAGTTGTGAGGTCACTGTAACTGAAATAATTGTTATTTTATCAAAGACAATTTCAAGCCTGAAATTTTCTCTCTCCTAGAGTTAGTTTTTTGTAGAGTGAGATTCAGAAAAAATCAGCAAGTTCTTTAGTCTGTGATTAAAAAAAATCCACAGCCCATCTAGTGCATTCTAAGGTGATATATTTCAGATTTTATAATCACCTTTGTGATTTTTTAAATTTATTTTTTGAAATATTTTCTCTCCTCATATTCTACTTAAGGGCCTTTACCTTTAATTAATTCTTCTCTGTCAGCAATAGCAATTTATTATTTTTGAACCTGTTTATTTTTCCATCCCTCCACCAAAGCAGTGAGAGTTTGAACCCAAATTAAGTATTTTTGCTCTGATAATAACCATACACTTTTGAGGGGATCATTCATTTTGCTGAGCTACTATTATGCCCATTCTCAGCACATCCAGGTTCTTAAAAGAACCGGTCAGACTCAATTTTCCTTGAGATTTCCTTTTTATTCTGATGTGCATTTATATGGCTTTTTTTTTTCCTGTTCATGTTGAATTTTACTTTCCCTTTCTCTAGAAAAAACCCCACAAACTTAAATTAATAAGCTGAGATAGCTTCCTGTTGGGAATTTTCTAATTCTCTTGTTGCAAGTTATTTGATTATTAAGATAGCAGTTTTACCTTCACAATAAAACTTTTGGTTTTATTTTATAGATTCTCATTTCTTGAGAACCAAAGAATTTCACAGGAAGACTAGTAGATTATCAGTGTCTGTCAGTCATGATAATTTTCAGTAGTCTTAGCTGTTTTGGAAATTCTTTGAATTTCAAAGTCTTAGTGTTTTGAAATCAATCTTTCTTATCTTTATTGCCAGCAACGTAGAAGAGCTCAGCATACCTGTAACATCTTTTCTTGTTGTTTCTGAGCGTATCTGATTGCCACTTTCTTTGACTTTATCTCCAATTCTTTATGAAAGTTAGCAAGGTAGGTTGCTTGTGTATTCAGAAACAGCTACTGAGTTGTGAAATTCATACTTAAATTGCTCTTTAATGTATTTAGGAAAAAGAGGGAGTGTCTGAATTGGAAACTCAATAACTTGAGTGTTGCATTTGAAAAGACAAAGGCAATGGATCAATATGGCAAAGGGACAGAAATTAATTTAAATTTTATAGCTTTTTCTTTCATCTACATTGTGATATTGTCTCTAAAGATAGTGTAACATGATGTTGGGCATTCTATCAGAGTCATGCATGAAGAATTAGTAGAGTCTTTAACCACGTGGTAAAATAAAATAGTAAAAATAATTAGCTAAAACAATCTAGGTTGTGATCCACTGAACATTTAACTTTTCTGTTGCTTCTTGATTGCATTCTGGAAATATATTGAGATACAAAGAGAAAATAATGTGCATGAACTTAGATTAAAACCAAACTGTCTTTTGTTCCCTATATTCCTTTATAGACAATTCAACAAAATATTTGTTGTGTTTATTATTTACTAAGAACAAGATTAATTACTGGAATTAATCATATGTATGATAAATCCATGATTTCACAAAGATCCATAGTTCTAGGCTCTGGTCCTGCACTGTTACAGCTCAAGAGAAGCTTTGACATTGTCTTTTGACAACAGGATGAAACCCTGTGTGTAAAAGGTACAATAATGAGACCTTCCTACAACTACTTTCCAAAATACAAAATAACACTGAAATAACTGAATAACTGAATAACACTGAAAGACAGCAAATGGATTATTCATTTAACAGACTACTGGAAAATTGTATGGATGAAATTTCAATGCAATTTTAATTTTAAAAAGTTTCCTTTTCTCTCCTACAGTCCTTCTCAAATGGTGTCTGAAAAAAAGAACTGTAATTTGTTGAACTATCGACCTCAAATGCTTAAAAAACAAAGAAGTAAATTATGTTTCTTTTTGGAGAGAAACCACTCTTTGAGTTCCCACATACCTATTATCTATGACAGATACCTATAAGACCCTAAAGGTAAGTAAAATTGAAAATTTCAGCAATGATGCAAAACCCTTTCCTATTGTTTGGAATTGTTTTTTAAATATATTGGTTTTAAAACGTATATTCCCATGTGATCTTTATCTACAAGTTACTTTGCAAATCTCCAAGCACTCTTTATGTCAAATACCAGTTACTTTGCTATGCCTCAGCTCTTATGAGGATAAAGATGATTAGAAGAACTTGCATGGCCTGTTGACTCTGACTTGATAAATGAGCTCTGTGTCGTTTGACACTGATTTCTTGGTGGAACATGGCTTCTAATTGCATGACTTGTACCTGTGTCAAACAAAGGCAGTGGGATTAAAAGAAACAAACATTTCAAAGTCAGTTAGTTATTAATAGTTTCTCTACTTCAGAAAATAAAAATCTCTTGATTGTCTGTCTTATGGCTGCTGTAACTCCACTCTGGATTCTTCAACCATTTCAGGTACTCTCTTTGCCATCAGGCCATCTTGCTGGCAATGATTTCAATGTTTAACTCTCTGTGAGTCTCACAGCCATTCCTGCAATAATGATATTGTCACTAAAAGTGGTGTTAATAAATAGAGTAGGCTCCAGGCTTTGCAGTGAATGCTTTATATGCAGAATCATCTTCTGTTTTCATTGTCTGTATATGCCTACATTTCATTACTTTGTAAATTGGATTCTTATTTAAAACTATTCAAAGAAATGATTTGTCTGAATTATTTTCAGCTTTTAAATTGTTCACTAAGGTTGGAGAGACATTATCACTTTGACTATTTGCTGTTCCTCATTTGTTACTTGTACTTGTACTTGGTCACTTAAAAGCTTTACTGTTTTTAGCTTCGTTGGGCAGGATGACTCCAAGAATACCAACTATTTTTAAAATAGAAGTTATACAATTTTAACACAAATAAATATTTACATTACTTTCTCAGCCAGTAATTCCCTTAACCCATTTATCAGAAGGAGTTAAAAGGAGAAACAAGTGTTGTCACCCATTTTACTCATTCCTGATGTCCAACAGAATCTTACAGAAACTAGTTGGACTATGGCATTACCACTACTGAGTCAAGTCTACATTTATATTTATAACATTCAGTTTATAGCTTTTTCCAGTTGTCATAACTTCCACCAGATCTAAGGAAAGCTATGCAAGGAACTATCTTAATATGTCATAGCCAAACTATTGAGTATTTTATCTTTTTTTATTATAAGCACATTTCCCGTATTGAAAGCATTTTATTAGCTCATGTAAACCACTGGATTCACAGTCTTCAACAGAGCTGTACAGGTGAATATTTATATCATCCGAATATCTTTTCCTAAAACTGCTTTTTGAGTAAAAATACATACTTTTCTTTTAGAGGGGATGTGGGAAATCTTAGAAATCTTACAGGTCCAAAGAAAGCCTCAAATCAAAATCAAACTAAGACCTTTCTCGATTAGCCCAGCTATGAATTGGGATGGAGAAGTTCTTGGGGCCTGGGAGTACCAGCAGCCAAATGTGATGCTGGACATTCCTCTCAAACCTTTGCTTGTATCAGTGGGGTTCTTCAGTCATTCCAGTCTGACAGACCAAGGAAGCTTAATTGAACTCTTTGGTTTTATTACGGTTCTGGCAGTTCAACATTGTCTTCTATTTTGAGATTCTAGAAATAGGTATCTTAACATAAGTATCTTTCTTAATAAGAAAAATTCCTGCCGGCAAACAGTGTAACTTCCTTTTTTTTTTTTTTCTTTAATTTGATATATTCTTTGTATAACTGTACCTATTTTTAGAATTGTATTACCTACTCTGGGGCTGGTTGTTTGATTTTGGTTTTTTTAAATAAAAATCTCCTTAGCACATAAAAGAACTTGTAACCAGATAAATGTAGTTAAACTTATACTTTATCTGGCCTGTCAGATACTGTCTGTCTTATGCTGTTTACTACAAAATGATAACCCAAAATGTTTCTAACTTGAGCCGGATGAAGAATATTATTGCCTTGGTTCTGCATGAAAGAGGAGGTGAGTAGAATTTGGGATTTTGAGCTCATTTCATACATAAATTTGTATGCCTATTTATTAAAAGTGGTTTTTTTTTTTTCCAAGTGAGAAAGCAGAACTAGATATTCTGAACTAGCTGACTCCTTGTGCCAAAATGGGAATAACTTTCACTGAAGCAAGCAGATTTAGAGTGAATCAGCTCTCTTTATATTGAAGGCCACTGGAGAAGTTTTGCCACTTCTTCTGTAATGGCTTGGTTAAATATGTAGGATTTAGCATTATCCTGTAAAATATATGATGACATGCTCTTCTCTGTGCAGAGGTATAGATAAGATCTGTGTCTACACGACTCGAGACTGCTATTTGGTATTTTCTACTCACATAAGAAGCCCTTGAACATTTCACATATTTAGAGTATTTGAAAAGAAATCTTCCTCTTCAAGTAAGGAGTTTTGACAGGACCTCATTAAGTCATCCAGCTTATTTACTCATTATAACTGTCACATTATTACTCAGACTCATTATCACTGTCTTCACTGCTTATTTTACTGAATGGATTTTTTTAGAATTGAAAATAGAGCTGTAGAAATCATGGAACAGACCCTTTTTTTTGGGTCCATTTTGCTGATCTCAGGAATTATTTTTGGCAAGTTAAAGGAGGGGAGATATTTAGACCTGATACATAAGCTCTTCTTAGATGTTCTTCAATTCTTGGGAATTTTAGAGAAGACTTTCCAGTGCTAACAGGTGTGGAAAAGGCTCATACAAAACTTTGTACTGTTTTTACCTATTTGACAACTTTGAAGGCTGATGTGACTCTTGAAATTATGATGCAATGACATCAAAATTTCTGTTACAAAAGTAATAGCAATTAGAATAAAATAAAATATCTAGTAAAATACTAGAGATATCATAAAAAATAAAAATCCCAGGTTATTCAGGAATGAGTGCTGTGACCACTGACTTTCTGCTCTGCTTTCCTCACTTCCTCATTATCCCTGAGATTCAGCTGTAGTCTGGAAGCCTGCAGGCAGGAACACCTTGGAAATGACACCTTAGCAAGAATGCTAATTTGTACACACCTTCCCACTCAACAGCTGTGTAATTCATTGCAGGGAATGGTTCAGGTATTAATAGATTGCTGGTGGTGCAGAAACAAACATCCCTGCTCAGACAGTGCAGAATGCAGAGTTGTGTGTGTTGGTGAATGTTCCTCCCAAGTCAGGGGGTGCTGGTGCTGTCAGGGGGTAACCCTTAGCTGGTTTCAGGTCTGCATCCTCTGCAACCCCAGCTGTAAAAGCCTTGTCCTGCCCCGAAGACTTTAGCTCCCTCACCACCAAATGTGAGACAGCACAAATGTGCAGTCTTTCCCCAGACGGCTGAGAAAGGGCATCCGGAAAGACCTATGACAAAATCAGTATGGAGCAAAAGAAGGTAAAAATTAGGATTTTGGGTTGACATGGTTAGCAGCTCAAGGGTTCAGAAGGGATGGTGCGATATGAAAAAGTATGAAATCCTAAAGAGAAAAAAAGGGAATAATCAGTTTGGCAGGTCAAATCATTGGTACCGTCTGTGTTAATGGAGGTGATGAAGATGGCAACTCAGGTGCTGGTTTTGGCTGGGATACTTAATTTTCTTCACAGTGGCTGGTATGGGGCTATGGCTTGGACTTGTGCTGGAGACAGATAATATAGAGATGCTTTTGTTAATCCTGATCAGTGCTTGCACAACATCCAGACCTTTTCTGCTTCTGGTACTGCCCCGCCAGTGAGGAGGCTGGGACTGTGCAAGAAGGTGGAAGAGGAGACAGATGGGACAGCTGATCAAAGGACTATCCCATACCATATGGCATCATGCTCAGCATATAGAGCTGGGGGAAGAGGAAGAAATCAGTGAGACATTTGTAATTATGACATTTGTCTTTCCAAGTCACTTTCACACATGATGGAGCCTGGCTTTCCTGGAGCTGGCTGAACACCTGCCTAACCTCGGGAAGTGGTGAGTGAATTCCTTGTTTTGTTTTTCTTGCATACTTTTCCTCTCCCTGCTAAACTGTCTTTATCTCAAACCATGAGTTTTTTCACTTCTTCTTTTTTGTTTCTTTCCCTGATGCTGCTGGTGAGGTAAAGACTGAGTGGCTGCATGTTGCTTAGTCGCTGGGAGGGGGCAAACCACAACACTCATTAATGTTGAGAATCTGTCCCTGGGGGCTGTAGCAGCTGCTCCTGCCCCTCCTGCCTGCTGACAAAGACTCCAGTGCTTGTCAGACATGGTGACCACACCAAAGCTTATCTCAATGAACTGGTGAATCCTCGTTGTCTCTTGTGTGAGCCAACCAACTGATAATTGGGTTCTACTTTTAAGCTGCATATATCCTGGCTAAACGTGTGCCTGGCTAAAGACACTATAGTAAGTTGACCCAAAAAGGCTCTATAACACCTCCAACAGTCTCCTTCACCAAATTAAGCTCTTCCTCGACAAGGCTACCTAAGCCAGGGAACTGATAATGCCAGCTGCACTTTCAAACTGGCCTGGGGGCTGTCCCTGGGTTTTAGTGAGTGCAGCGGCTGAAGTGGTGTTCAGCATGTGCAGATGGTCTACTGGGGAATTTCTGCTCTGCAGTCAAAGGTAGAAAGGCATTTCCAGGAACATGGACCCTGCAGAGTGCTACCAGCATCCAAACCTACCTGCATTTTCAAGTAGGCTTCCTAACCTTCACTTAACTCCGTGTAACTCTAACCATACAACATGAGCCTGAAAATAAGCAGGAGATATGGGGTAACAAGTATGTTCGCGGATCCTGTGGGAATAAACAGTCTGCTACAAGTAAAGCATAATTTGTTTAGAGCAAAAGCCTTTAAGAAAAAAAAAATCAATAAATTGTCTGTAGCTATGTGTAGGCTGTATAACGTGTGCCTGTCTTCCATATGGTGATCCCGCATGTTCTCAGTGTCCTAAAGCACTTGCACAGCAGCTGGGATGCAGATGGTAGTCTCATACTCACCAGTCATTTCTGTCTTGTCTGGTGTCAAGGAAAAGGGTTTTCTGCTGTGCAGGACCCTTTTATAACCTTCCCTCCAGGAGTGCAAGTCACTTACTGACGTAGTGACACCGTTCTCTGCAGTGGCAAAACCTCTGTGTCACAGCTTGTTCTGATGCAAGTGCTCTTTCCCGTCCTGTTTCTTTTAATGGCATTTATGCTATTGCCAAATTGAAAGGCGTTATTCTCACTTTTTTTTCGTTATCCCTTATTTAGCTAGTCCATACTTTTGCTGAATAGACTATTAACTTCTTATGCAGTAGCGTCACTTCCCTGACCAGATTGCATCCGCTATTCATAAAATCATTGCATATCATTGCTATTAGATTATAAAACACCAGCTTCTCGCTCAACACCAGCATGTCCAGAGAAAAGATTCTACCTGCATATATTGAGACAAATTCCTTCCTTTGAAGTCTCGCTGTCTGTGGTTCTTACTCGTAAACTGTCTGGCATTTGCAAATCAAAAAGAGCAAAGAGGTCAAACCACGATCTGCAAAACACTCCAGATGCCTTCTCCATTTTCAGTGGGAGTCAAAATTCATCTGCCTTGTGTTGCAGGAAAGAAAAGGACTCACTTTAATGTCACCTTATTAGAAGCTATCCTTTGGCTGGAATACAGGAGTGAGCCTTTTGTGTTGTTCTGTCCTGTGAATTAAGTATGAAAGAGCAAATACAATGGTTGCTGCAGTAAAATATTTTTAGTCAGGACAGCACAGAAATATACATGAAAAGCTGTTAAACTTTGTTGGCATGTACCGAAATAGATTAAATCTAATGACATTATGGCCGGAACAAATTTAGGATCTTTTGAGATAAGGGAAGAAAGGGGGGAGTGAGAATGACTCTGAGTCACAGACGAGGCCTGATCTCAGAGGATGTGCACAGGCAATACTTTAATTGATCTCAGCAGAGATCATCACTTGCATAACAACTTCCGAATCAGGCCCATTTTGACTGCTGAGTCAGCCTAAGACTCTCAAATTTAGTTATTCTATCAAGCAGTTAGTTTGCAAAGTGTGGAAAGATATTTTTTTGCTTGCAAACCTTGTGGCTTTTGATATCCTCCTCCCTAAACTAACGCTTAATAATTATAATAAAAAAAAAGTTAAAAAAAAGGCATAGAAATTGTCAGAAGAAGACAATTATTCACTTAATTCCATTTCTTGCAGAGAATCAGAAGCCTCCTGATCTCATGAGTGCTGATATTCCAAAGAAAGTTCCATGAAGAGTCAGTTGCTAGTATTATCAGAGCTTTTTACATTGATATTTTTTTCTTTCAGCTTAAAATCTAAAGGAACATCTATTTGCCTGAGAAGAAAAAATGACGTGGGCAAAGGTGCATATCTTACTGTATACCCTTTCCTTACTCAGATCAACAAATACCTGAAGTTTCTTATAGGTTGATACATTTCTGGTAGCATTTTGGCATGGTAAGGGTCGGCAGTATTTCCATATGCATATGCTGACCTTGGTCCTTTACCCATTAATTATTGTGAGTTTCAGAGTTCATGGCTGCCAGAACTTTATGACTCTGGATCCTTGTGTCTGCTATGGCTTATATCCCACAAAGGACTCTACCTGAAAAGCTGCAGGTTGAAATAAGGGTTTCACAACATAGACGTTTTTGTAATACTCTTCGGTAATTAAGAAAATGCACATGATCAATCAGTAAAATGTTGTTGGTTCTTTACACCCATTAGAAAGGAGGGGAGTGTGTATTTTCCAAGCTTCCTTCATGAATATTTAACAACAGTTTAGATCATTAGAGTTTGTCACTTTCAAGCCATTGATTTGAATCAGATTTGCAACTGTGATACATTGTGAAATTTATAATCGGGTGACACAGACACAGTTGTCCTAAAGGTAAAAAGCAGGGCGGGGGGAAAGGGCAAAGGCTGTATATTGATTAGGAGATTTGAAATGCAATGAAAGAATAATGCTGATTTAAGAATGGTTTTGTTATGTAAGCTCATCCCCATAAGCAAGAGATGGAACTGATGAATAAAGTAATGCTTACTATGTGAAATCAGCAGTCCAGTGCAGATAATATGCTTACAAAACCATTGTGGTTGGATCCTGCTAATGTCTGAATTCTATGACAACAATTTCAATCCCTGGAAAATTACTCTCTTATTTGTTTCTGATTTGCCTAATTTTTCAAAATGATTACAAGCTGGTTCCATGGAAAACACGTAAACAACTGTTCAACCTACTAGAGCATAGATGTGGAGAGGAACAAAACATTTGCAGAGAAGAGCTTTTCTTTTTTAAAAAAATCTGATCTGTAGGACTAAGGTATACTTATAGTCATGTTATGTTTGCCACTGAGAAAGTGTGAGAGGTCTTGCATTTTACTAAAATCATCTGTCTCCTGAACAGCTTATATCTCAGCTAGACTTCACACTTCTACCTGTAAATCTGACCTAGGTTCACACATCCTTGCATGCATTTGCACTCATTCATTCTTTTATTTTATTTTATTTTATTTTATTTTTTTTTTTGTCTGGATGTGTATAACTTTGAGTGAGTATCATTCAGGTTAGCTTGCTGCTCAAAGGTCAAAGTCTGCTGCCACTCATTTTGCATGGGAACAACTCTCATGTGGCCACTGCATTATTTATGTCAAAAGTAGTTTCTGGAAGTCAGCTGAAATAAATGATGAGTGAATTTAAACAATGGGAACATAACCATGACATGTTCTTGACAAGCCAGTAAGCACATTTTCTACAGGAATGAACCTATACAGAGTGAGTCGAGAGAAACCTCCACTGAAGTAGGTCACGCAACATTGAAATAAATTGACAGAAGTATTATAATGGACTTTACAAACAAGCAGTGAGTGGTCATGCAGAAAAAAATCACTTTTACTTCAAAATAAAAATGAACAAAATTGGTATTCTATCAGTCTCAAGCAAAGTCCTTCAGAAGAAAGAGAACCTTCTCTCTGAGCTGGTTTTGCAGAAGTTTGTAGTCATAAAAAAAATTCCCATTTGTAGACCATAAAATTGACACTGTCATAAAGGACCCTTCTGGAGCCAATCTTAGTATACTTGCTTGGCAACCCTAGAAGATATCAATTTGTTTATTGTCCCTTGGCATGGGAAGGATACCTATCCTTAACAACTGCACTGCTTTTTTTGGGGAAGGCAACCCTATGTTGGTTTACAGAAAAGTAGGATCCTCCCCGTGGTAATTGTTTTACTTAAGCATCCAGGTATTCAGAAATGTTATGTGAGCTAAAATCACCTCCTCCTATGTGAAATTTAACAGATGTTGCTAAATGGCTTATTTTGCTATTACCTGAAGATCATTTATCTTTCCTTCCTTTGGCACAGTCACCATTAGAAGAAGTTTTAAATAAGTGCCCTCACCACCTCAACATTGCTGGGAGCTGATGAATTTCTCTGAATGTCATCTGAAAGGCAAATCTGGCCTTATGAACCTATGCCTGGGTTAGGACAAATCCTTAAATATATTAAGGGCTTTAATATATGTATATATATTTTAATCCTCTATGTCTAGTAATGCTTCTTTAGTAATTTTAGTGGTGACCTGAGTGTTTAACAGGCATTGCTCCATAATTGCTAATGAGCTGATGAAGAGGATAAGTGGAAAAGGGAAAGTATGTGTTCAGATCTCTCCAGCTCCCCAGAGCTGAGAAACCCATGAAGGGAAGGAAGAAGTGCTTGAAAGAAGCAGAAGTACCGACAGCTGCATCAGAAAGAACACCACATAACCGTATTGCCAGAAAACAAGTAAACATGCTAGAAGTAGTTCAGAAGCAATTTGCCATGCAAAGTGGATATTTCTAGGTTGATTACCTGGTTCTGTCTAAATGATATTAATGCACCATATTATAATACCTCCTTATTAGAAAGCAGTTGATAGAACTTGCAAACTCAGATTTTGTTGTTCCTTATTACTAGCTAGTGCCATTTCTATCTTATGAAAAATCATTATTTATGATTTACTTTGTTTTGCAAAACAGTCATATAGCTCCAAAATCAAAGTACTTTCCTAAGATTCAAAAAGGGCATTAGCAGCCCATTTCAGAACTCACACAGAAGCCTAGTGCAGTTTGCTCACAAGCTGACACAAAGCAGCACAAGGTCTGACAACAGTGCAGTCACAGTGTGCTCTTAATGGCCTGCCTTAGTCATACAGCACCAACGTATTTTTTCTGTAATTACCACTAAGTCTGCTGGTATAAAACCAGCATCATTCTGGGCTGTTCTGTCTCCTTGACTGTGATACATCTCTTTTTAATTCACAAATAGTCAAAGCATAGCAAGTGACAACACAATTAATGCTGGGTTACTGACACCCAGACTATTCATGCAGAACTATTTGAGTCTTCTAAATCTTCTGGCAGTTGCTCTGCATGTACTCAGAGAGAAGATAAATCCTCTCTGGTGCCATGTAAGAATTCATACACATAGAAGCAAATAACCTCATGGGTCACACTTGCCATTGCAACTCACTCTTTTCTTAATCTTCTAGTTCTGCAGTTCTGAAGGCACAAGCAGCATGCACCAACCCTGAATTGCCAAGGAGGAGAATCTCTAAGAACACTACTGCTCTAGTTTCACAAGTACTGGTGCTCCTGCCTCTCCTTGCTACGAGAAAAGACCATCCAAGTCCTCTTTCCCAGAGGAGACAGCAGAACAGTCCCAGTGTTTGAGGACATCTACCATAGTCTACATCCATGCAGGAGGACTAAGGCACTTCCAGCATACTCTGAGGGTTTAGAGAAATGGGTGAGCTTAGACTTCCCTCTGAAAGCTTGTAGACAGCAGAGTTCAGTATTACCTTCACTTTTGGTGGTAGCTGAAAGGGCAGGGGTCATTCTCTGCCCCTGAGGACCAATGGCATGCAACACCTATTTGCAGGAATAAATCCTCCATCCCTCCCCCCGGTGTGATCTCAGCCATAACATTTCTTTGGAATAGGCTCTGGATTTTACTATATCCTTCAACCGAGAGTTTCAAATGTGTAACAGTAAAACACAAGGATGACTGGTTCAGTCACACATGTGCTAGCCCTGGAAGTCCACAAGGATCCCAGCAGAACAGCTGAGCTGGGAGGCTGGTGGGGCAGCAGGGATGGTTTTGGTACACCTTTGCTGGACAGACAGTTGTGGCATGGATTTTTTTTTTTTTTTTTTTTTTGTGAGAATTATTGAACTCCTTGCTTGGGATTCTTCTTCAAGACCTTGTGAAACTACAGGGTGATACAGGAGCTTGGTCAATGAAGAAGGATGAAGAGGAGATGTAAAAAATATTTTGTCATCTTTGACTGCATTTCATGTGAACACAGGATATGACTGGATAAACAAAGAGTAAGTCTGCTCTTCTCGTGCTTGTGAAAGATGTGAAAGATGTTTGATCCAAAACCACTATTAAAATACCAAATCCTCACTCACAACAGTTTAAAGCACACTCTAGCAAGCTAAAGCTCTGTAAAAGGCCCAGAAGGTTGTAACTATGATATACCATGAAAAGATGGGACAATGTCTATCACTGCCAATGCCATAGATCCTTGAAACTGAAAGAGATTTATTTTTGAGGTGGAAATCCCAGATGATGAAGGAAAATGGATATTGTCTATTGACACCAGGGAAGGTAAGAAAATGCCAGCTGTTTCTGTTATTCTGATATTGCTCCTCTCAAATTGGGCAGTCAGCCCAGCCCTGATTATATGGACCACCTTTGCACATGGCAGAGGTCGGTGTCATTAGAAACATGGTTTACATCTATGGCTTATTATTTTGGTTGTGGTTTTTCTTCTCTATTTTTAAGCAAAGTAAAGAAAAAAAAATCCTAAAATTCTGTTAAAATTTACATAAAGGGTAAGGAGCTGCATGATTAACTCACCATTGTGAATAGTGACCCATATGGTGTTTATGAGGACCTCAGAAGCATTGATATTGATCCACTGGAAAAATTTAGAGATCCATTGGATCTGCAGACCACACCATGTGTTCATTTTCCCTGCTCTGTTTCTTAGAACACTCATTTATCTTATCTGCAAGCAAATAATACAATGATAAGATGACAAGTCTATAAAAGTTTTCATTGTCTCTTATTTAGCATCTGTGATATTTCATGTGTCTGCCACCTCAGAGTTATTAGTTTTCTAGAAATGAGTTAAAGCATGATTCCTAAAAGGGGTGAGATACTATTTATTTCTATGCAGACTCACATTACAGCTCCTGTTTTTCAAATAAACCCCTCTTAACTCACAGTTTTACCTCAAAATCTCTTCAGGATTTGAAATCCAAGTTCATTCAACTTTATGATGATGCAGTAGCTCTCTTTAGCAGTCAGCTTTCATTTACCTTAGCAGGATTTAGTGAATGCATTTTTTTCAGCTAACATGCAGTGGCCCTCCTTGATCCTTTGTACATCTCTGCTTTTTTTTCTTTTCTTCCTTAAAAAACCCAAAACAAACAAAAAAAACACCCCTCTTGTATTTCTTGTGTTTTTCCATTTAAAAACAGAACTAATAGAAAGGAGTTTGGGTTCACTGTTTGAAATAAACACATCAATATTTAGTTACAGGGAAATAAAATAAAAGTCAAATGAGAAAGCAGCAAAGTCCTATGTGTCACCGTTAAATGGTGAGATGGTGATTTCTGTCAGAAAGTCTTGCGTGCGTTTCAGCTTGTAGGAGACTTTTAAATAAAGCTGCTCATCCACAGTTTGCTCACTTTTGTTTGTTTCCATCCCTTGCAGATCACCGTGGCTGTAAATCACGTTGCTCACTCTCACTGCAGGCTGACTGCAAAGGGCAGTTGTGCCTCCCTGTCTGCTCCTTGCCCTGTTCATTCCCCTATGGCAGCACAAAGAATCCAGTATCTGGACAGTCACCTGGGTCAGATGGTTCATCTGGCTGATAAAATAATATTGGGACTTTATATTTTTTTAAAAATGTGGGATGAATGTTCAGTCAGATGAACTTCTGCAAAATGCCCAATATCAGAAGTGCACAGCCAATTTTCTGGTTTGCTATTCATTATCATCCAAAACACTCTGCTGAGCTCAGCTCTCTAAATGTTACATGCAAAGGTCTCAGGGTCTTAGGCACAGGACCTCCAAAGCTTCTCACCATCCCAATTGCTAGCTTTTTCCTCTCCCAAAGAAGATTATACTCATGCCTACACTAAGGCTGCTTTACTTCAGGAGCTTAATGAAGATGAAATTCAGGCCCACAGACTCATGCCTTAAGGACTTGCCATGCACTTTTACTGTAGGTATGTTTATGCTGCACAGAACTGCACCACACAGAGGTACCTGCAAAAGCCTTGAATAAGCTAGCTCTGGTCTAATGGTCAGCGTTGTGCTTCCCCCAGACTAATTAGTCCCACTACAAAGCAAGATTAATTGCCTCAGGCACAGTGCCAGGCTGCAGCGCTGTGTGTCCTGAGGTAACTTGCCAGTGTGACGTAGCCCTGTCTAGACACAGCAGCCTGGACAAAGCTGGTTCTGGCACCTCTGCATGATGTAAACACTCAGTTCCTGTTAGACAAAATATAGAGTATTTCTGATGCAGCAAAACTGGTCATAAGATCAGGAGATGAGGGTGTCACATCAGTTGTTTCCAGACATGCGCATCCTTTCCTGGCATGGTTGGGATGACTAGTGTTCCCTTGTGGCTGTTTTTCCCAGGGATAGCTACAAGACCCCAGGAGAGGAGGGCAGGATGGGAATGAGCACAAGGAAACCTTCAATTTGTTATCTATTATAGATTAAACTAAATGCAAAGGAAATGAACACCTGATTGTGGCTAGAGTTTCCACACCAGAAAAAACACTGGAACCATTTGTTCACAGACGGAGCTAGTTGAGATTCTTTCTAAATACTGAATTTGTTCTGCTTGTGCCATTTATATTTTTCATTGCTGTTGTGCTTCTGGTACAAATGTGCTAGGTCCTAAGGAGACCTCTGAGACAACTTCCAATAGTTTCTCCATCCTTTATCCATGGACTTCAAGCTTGTCTTCTTTCCACAGTCTCCGTGAGTCAGCCCTGACATATATGTGGATAGATATGGTTCTGTGCAATAAGAAGGCTGTAATTTGAGCCAGGGACTCAACGAGGTGAAACTGTTCTGCCCACAGGAAGGCTTACAGGCTTGCACTGTCAGTGGTGACTGTCAGACCCATTTTCTCCATCCTCTGGTTGCCTAGTCTGGCATCCCCTCAGCTCCAGAAGGTATGGGAACAATTCCTCAGCAATGCTGTTATGATCTTTCCCTTGTTTCTGGATAAGAAAGCAGCAGATTCCCATTTCCATTGTGTATTCATTGCTTCTGGAATAAGTTTGCTTCTCACTTTAGGCAGCAGCAATAAAATCTGGACTATATGAGAATACCTGGGGGGAAGGGGGTGTAAAGAACCTTTTTCCCAAATGTGATTTTTTAGGGAAAGGTGGTCTTTAATTTTTTAAAAAAAATTGTATCAAAATGTACTCACCTTTAATTTTCCATGAGTGATTCCTCTCAATAGACCGTGAACTCCTGTCAAGTAATCAAATATTTGCTTACCTACATCACAGACACCAGATTAATCTATAACTTGTAAGGTAGCATTTGAAAATGTGATAGTGGTTTGTGTCACACATCTTGAACTACTCTCAGGTCCCCAGTGCCGGAACCATGACATTCAAAGGATGTTTTCCTGATGAAATGTGTTAATACTTTACCATATGTAACCACTAGTGATGAATTACTTTGGCATTCACTGTAAGAACATTAACCAAGATGAACCCATTTGGTGTTAATGTCAGTGTAATATATAGCTCCCTGGGTAACCCCTTGGAGTTTAACATTCATTTAGAAAACACTTTTTCAAAAGAGTTTTATACTATGCTTTTCTGTTTTAAAATTAGCAGACAAGCCCTTTTGGCTTACATTTTTCATTTCTCAATTAAACAGCCTAAATGCTGTGCTCACTGGCTAACCTGCATTTCAGGACTGAAATCTCTATTCTTGATGGAAAACTTGGATGGCAGTCCTGCAAAATACTCTGAAATCACACACAGTGATGGGAATAATGTTCTCTGTTGAACTGCTACATACATCATCTGGCTCGTGCATCCAAGGGTCTCTCTTCCACACTGCTTATGCCTTTGCTTGTATTACTGTCTGATAAATTGGATCTTGTACACCCAAGCAGCCAACAGATGTTTCTTCCTTTCTTGATTATTGTCTAGTCCATGTTTTCTCATCTGTCAGCCATATTCTTTAGTGAAGTGAAAGAGTAGTTAAGTTTTATTTATTTTATAATTTAGAATGCATTTCTTGAAATGAAGGAAAAGCAACTATCCATGCTCTCCTTTTCTGCCACCACTAGAAAGTCATGTACAAACTGCCAGCACTCCATGGTCTGGTGTGCTGTGCATGGTATGTGGTGTAGCCAGTGGGGCAGCAGAAAATTGTTGTGTTTGCATCACTAGAATACTGTGAGAAGAGGCTGTAGGGTTTTGTTTGTGCTACCCAGGTAGTGGAGGAACAAAATCTCTATGTAGAAGTATAAATCCTTCTTAGAATAGATGAATCCTTGTTGGGTTCTGATAGCAGCATGGCCATTAAATGATAATTGCTTTTTTATAAAGATGTTTTGGGACTGAAAGTCAGCCTGATTTTAATCCATTCAGAGTGTTCTATTCACCACCAAATGTCAGCTAGCACTAGGTCAACTGCCTAATTTCACTTGAAAAAAGACAATATGACAAAATTTATTTTCTGTAAGCCATGTTGATTAATATCAATTATATTACCATCCATTAACTCTCCTCAACTGCTTGTTGCATTATTTAGTTGGTGATCAGCATCAGGATAGATCATCCTGTTTGTCCTTTTCAAAACGAAGTGATGTTTTCTTTCTTGCAGCTTTCTGGGACATCCACCAAGTTCCTAGACTCCTTGAAAGTTGGCATTACTGGCCCAGAGAACTTCAGCAGTGTTTTAAAGAAAGGACTTCAAAGTAACTATGTCCATCTATTAAAAAACCTCTATAGAATATTGTAGTTTTAGTATGTATTTAACATTTTAATGTGTTACTACTGTAAAGGACTTTATTTCATCATCATTATCTGGGACATTAAAGTCATCGCCTTTTCCCCTCACACATACAAAAGAGAAATGTTTGCTAACACTCCAATTTTTCTGCTAATTATTGATTGCTTTTATTGTTTTCCTCTAATTGACCTGTACTGTCTCCCAGGGGCAATGAGCTCAGCTGCCCTCAGCTATCCCAGATTTGTTTTTCTGTCTCAAATCTATTTGAAAAATCAAGAAAAAATAACTAGGAACTGTCGCAGTAATGACACAAAAGAAGGAGACAGAAACCTCTGGAGAGTGAAGGAACAAGTTCTCTCAAGGAACAAGTTCTCTGGGCCTCGCCCGCCCATCTTTATTATATATGCACCTTATAATTCACTGTGTATTGGAGGAGACAAAGGGCAATCACAGTGGTCAAAGGAAATGTCCATTAAACTTCTGTGCCCAGGAGAAAGGACAACCTGTGACATGAGTGTTTTTACACTCTTTGATGCAGCAATAACTTTTTCTACAGCTCTGCACATGGATGTGTTTGGAAGGGTGGGTGGGGTGAGGTGGCTGTTTTTATGGCTGAGGATTTGGAGAACATTTATGAAAAAAACACATGTAGGGTGCCTTCCAGAGTGAGAAAAACCACAAACCCTGACCTCATATTTAATATAAAAATACAACCTGCTGTTCTTATCACACGCTGTCAGAAATGCTGAGAATATCTATGGGGATGGAGAGCTTGGCAAGCCATGACTGGTTGTCCGTGGAAAGTGTTTGCCTCTTGAGTTTCAAAGAGTTGTTTTACCTCAGAGTCTGGGTCACAGGTATTTTCAGGGAAGCCTACACCATAGCAGTGAGCAAATATGCCCTTTTCGTCTTTGCCTCATGGGACCCACCTTCAGATACTGACGTCATCTTTTTTTTTTTTTGCCACATTTCTCTGCAATGCTGTAGTTCATCTCAGATCTCACTGAAAAGCACAGTGGCTTGTGTAAAGTGGCCATATGAAGGTATTTTACTCAGTGCTGTCTTCCAGGTTACTTTGCTTCAGGTTCTTTTGCACTGGATGTCTGTGGGAAGAACCAACTCCAGAGCTGGCTTTCTGCACATCCCCTTATGAGATAGAATCCTAATTAAACAAAAACCCAAAACACAATAACAAACAACTGAAACAACAACCTGAATAATTAAATATGAAGATTCTTCAAGACTGGTTTTTTAGGGTCTGTGGGCTCATACACATCTCTTACGAGAACTGAACTTGACCATTAAGTATTTAGGTAATTGCAAACCCAAGGCATTACTTCAGTCCAGGCTTTTAAAAATTTGCACTTAGAAAGAATGAACTACATCAATTTTTGAGAAAAATAGTTTTGCAAGGAAGAACTGATTTTGACCGTTTTTCTCAAACTTGACAAATAAAATGCTATAAGAAAAAAATGTCCTTCTTCCCTTTTGCAGAGTTGTACATAGGATTCTTTCTGCAGTCTGTCCTACTGAATGAAATGTTATTGTCATATCAGATAACAGGTAATGAGATGCACTTTTGAAAGCAGGCATTAAGAAAGGTGAAATGAAAGAAAGAAAACACAGTGGATAAGCAAAAGACAAAGTAAGAAACGCAAAAATGTGAGCAGAACAGGAAATATTACAGACAAAAGGAAAGTACGAAGGTAGAGAGCAATGAACTAAAAATTAAAACATATGGGCTTGAAACAGTCAGAGATGAACTTTGTAGCATGCCTAGGAAGTAAAAAAGAAGTGTAAAGCAGATAGGTTATATCTAATTTAGTGTTTCTCCACATGCTGCAATCAAGCCTCCTGACTACATTGTGAGTATTCTGAAGAAGAGAAACATGAAGATATTAAGGTCCTCGGCTATTCATTGCACAGGTGGTGTCTTTGTTCTCTAGAATGCATTTATTTATATATTTAGTTATTTATTGTTTAGTTTTCTGAAAGGAAGGAGTAGGAGAACGAGGAGGAGGAGGAGGAGGAGGAGG
>VZRZ01003789.1:25248-77494 GCA_013398175.1 Climacteris rufus | reverse complement strand
GAAGGAGGAGGAGGAGGAGGAGGAGGAGGAGGAGGAGGCAATGGGCAGAAACTGATGCTCAGGAAGTTACACCTGAATATGAAGAACAACTTCTTTACTGTGCAGTGACTGTGCACTTGCACAGGTTGCCCAGAGGGTATAGAGTCTCACTGGAAATATTCAAGAATGGTCTGGACACAATTCTGTGCCATGTGCTCTGGGATGACCCTGCTTGAGCAGGGAGGTTGGACCAGATGACCCACGGTGGTCCCATCCGACCTGACCTATTCTGTGATTCTGATTCTGATTTTGATTCTGAGAAGGAGAAGGAGAAAGAAAAGGAAAAGTGAAGGGGAAGAATAAAGGGAGAAAAGGACACAACCTAGAAATGTTTTACTTTCAGGGTGTGTTTTCCCTCTTTTCTAACACTCTGTGTGTACCTACATCTATCTCTATCTCTGTCTCTGTCTCTGTCTCTGTCTCTGTCTCTGTCATCTCTATCTCTCTGTCTCTGTCTCTGTGTCTCTGCCTCTATCTCTATCTCTGTCTCTATCTCTGTCTCTGTCTCTATCACCTATCTACATCTATATGATCTATATCTACATCTAGATCTACATCTAGATCTGGATCTGGATCTATATCTGGATCTAGATCTGGATCTATATCATCTACATGTACATATCTATACCTATATGTGTGTATGTTGACAATCTGCAGAAAAGTTGAAACCATTAGCTGTTCCCTTACCAACTGCCTTACTTCTTACTGTGCACTTACTGTGCACTTCTGCATTGCTGTTAAACATATATGTTTCAGGGTTACTGGTAGTATTTATTCCAAAAATAGTCTAGTTCTACTGTATTGCCCAAATCTCTGTAATTTAATCCTTGTCTGACACCTATTCAAACAAAAAGAAGAGAGGGAAATCCTGAGGTGATTCAAATATCGACTTAGAGCAATCATCGTTTTGCATGCAGTCAATACTGACCTTTTCCATCTGGAGAACTTGAAGGGGAAATAAATAGGTGTTTTTTTCCATTATATTTTAACTATTAAAGTAATATACACACAGTGTTCTCAGGTACTTGGAGAGTTTTAGTGATAAACAGGACCAGTAAGAGTTTTTTTACCCACACAGTATCTGGAAACCATAAAATAATAAATTTCATGTCCACATATTTTTCATACCCCACTGCTTGATCCTTTTCATGTAGATGGACTCTTGATGTCCAGGAACATTTTCTGTGGTGATTATAAATCATCCTACCCCAAAAACCTGTGTTATACAAGATGTCTCATAACAGCAAGCTTGGCGCTGGGGATGGTGGCGCCTGAAAATTCATGTAATGGGAACATTTTGTGTCCCAAAGAGCTTTTCAGACTTAGGCTACTGAGTCTCTAAGTGACTTTCATGTCCCTTATTTGCTTCCTCCCTCTCAGGCATGCTTAAGTACCAAGGTGTAAGGACAGTTGTCACAACCAACAGTTATCAGAAGACAGAGAGATGCCAGCTAGGTAAAGAGCTTTCTCTTATCAAAAACATTTTGTTGGCTACCTTTGGCCCATTCATTCAAATTTCCTGACTTGTGATAAGTCATCATATCAGGTAGGAGAAGGCATGCTGAACTATCTTAATACATGGCATGCTGCTCTGCAAATTTATTGTCTGAAATTTGCTCTTCACAATCACTGGGAAAAAATTGCCAAAAATAGTTTGGTTGTGATCTAAGATCTATCCCTGATATTATTTTGCTGGTCTCAGGGGAAAAATACTTATATCTTTCTATGAAGGTACATGAAGGTGTCTGCTGCAGACACTACTGCTGCTTGTAATGAAACCATTATCAATGAAATGTTGATGAAGAAAAGACTGGGCTGAGCACTACAGAAATGGGATGTCAGGACTTGTGGAAGGAGAATGTTTGTATGAGCTCATCATTTACAGAAATGTCAGTGTAAGTTTATTCCTGGAGCGGGGAGCTTTACATCTCTGAGGTAAAGACTGTGGCAGTAGGCTGCCCCTGAAGGTGTCCATATACCTCAGGGAAGAAGACAATAAACACTACATAGTCCTTCCAGGAACAAAATATTTTTGCACATGATCCAGTCACAGGCTTAACTCTGAAAATAACTGGAGTAGCAGTTTGAAGGGGGTCCAGTGAGTGATCTGACATGTAAAGTTTTAGCTTTTATTTCTACCTTGTGTTTTTGGTTGATCTTAGAATCAGAGTAATGAATTGGACTATTCAGATGTATGAAAAATAATTTTGCCAGTTTTAAATTTCCTTTTTAAAATATTTTTGATTGTGTGGGTTCTATTTGGAATTTTAAATTTTACATTTCAGAGACACTTTGGCTCATGATGTCTCACTCTCAGCAGCTCTGTAAATAAAAACGCATTCTGCTGATTTTTAACACAATAAAGAAAATATCCTAAAAAAATTCCCATATAACAGCAAGTTAAAAATAAGCATCTTCAAAATTACTTGTTGAAGCAACATCTATTTTTTTCATTGTAAGTCATCAGGCTGCATCACTTTGAATTATTTACTTAATTATAATTCAGTCAGTGGAATGTCTGGATTTCAATACATGTTCATCTAGTGGGCTACATCTAATGCAGAACAAATGCTTACTATATGTTTGAGGTGCATCACAGAGTGGAAACAGCAGTTTTTATTCCTGGGGTAAAACAAAGAAGAAAAGCAAAAAAAGGAAGAGGAAAAGGAAAAGAGGAAAAAAGGGAAAAAAGCAAAAAAAGGGAAAAAAGCAAAAAAGGAAAAAATGAAAAAAATGAAAAAAAGGAAAAAAGGAGAAGAGAAGAGAAGAAAAGGAGAAGAGAAGAAAAGGAGAAGAGAAGAAAAGGAGAAGAGAAGAAAAGGAGAAGGACAAAAGGACAAGGGGGAAAAGGGGGAAAAAGGGGAAAAGGGGGACAAGGGAAATGGGAATGGAAGGGGAAGGCGGGGTGGGGCGGGGCAAGGCAGGGCGAGGTGAGGAAAGGAAAAGCCCCAAAGCTGGCTAGAACTAGGGGCCTTTAGAGAGTTAAAGAAGAAACGTGTTGCTTAGAGTGAAAATGACAAAGCTAAATCAGTGAGTAGAGTACAGGTAAAAAGAAGCAGTGATGTCTGATTCTATTGACAGTATCTGAAAAACTACAGCTTTTGAAGACAGAAATCAGATAGGTCTGGACCTTCTGTTAGATGGAATAATAGGACAGATAAACTAGCCAGCCTCTGGCCTTTAGCATTCCAGTACTCTCATATTGCTTGAGTAAAAGATACTGATAATAACTGCACCTCTGAGCTAGGGAAGAGACTTCTAAAGGATGGATAAAGGCTAATTCACTCCTTTGCAGCAAAGACATGGATTTACCCTGTCATATTCTGTGCTAAAGGAACACTACATCTTTTTGTGATGCTCAGACACAATATCCTCTGCAGGTCCCAACAGGCTCTCCCAAGGGATATGATCCAGTTCTGTGTGCTACTTGCACAGTTTGGCTTTTGTGGAAACACTGTATGTACTAATTTGTTCACTAAAATGTACTTTTAAAAAGTGTTCCTGCTCAAAACTGATCCTCAAGGCTGCTTTAAGAGTAACAGGCCAGCAATACAATTTTCTATGTCTGCTTTCTGCAATACCTAATTTAATGTACTAGAACGGCCTAAGGTAGGGGGCAGAGAGACTGCAGACCACAGTACGGAGTGTTAGCACAGTCTGTGTGCAGACCTGGGCACAGTTTCTTAGCTGCTAATTATACAGCTATCACTGAAGAAATCAACATCCAAGAAAAAAAATACAGATTTTTGAGAAGAGTACCTGAATCAAATCAAACACTCAAGTAGAAACACCTGATCATGCATATTACATACTAATATAGAAGCAATCAAAAGAAACTGCTTAACTGCTTATGTGACAAAGAAAAACATTCAGTGTTAGGGTAGAATATTTCATTATTCTCCATCACCAATGAAAAAATCCATTTCACTCATGACAGAAAGGAATAATAATATTATCAAAAGTGTTGGTCCTTCATTTTTTATTTCCTAGCTATGTTTTGGAGCAGTATTGTTTTGTATAAGCTAAAAAATGAATTCAAAACTTGCCAAGAACTTTCATCAAGCAGAAGACAGAAAAAAAAAAAGCAAGCTAGACTCAGTCATAATCCTCTATAAGAATGTACTTTACAAGAACAAAAGGGCATACAAGCAAACTATTTTTAATTATTTGTTTATGTATCAAAGATAGAATCCAGGTAATTAGCAAGAAGATTTAGAAATGCAAAGTGAGAAAGGAGGAATAAAAGAGAAACTGTTGTTGGCAGAAGCTTGTTGAGAGGTTATGCAATGAGAAGTCAAAATTTAATGTCAATAACTTGTTCCAAAAGGAGAATGGTAAAAATTTGGATGGATTTTTTTCCTTTTCAAAGATACCATTTTCTATTCCAGAATCCTGGAAGGTTTAGGACCAAAAGTCCTCCAAAATTTTGAGAATTAACATTTTAATCTAAAAGAGTACAGACTTAAAGTACATTTGTTCCTGACTTTCTGACCCCTCAAGAGAGATAACTGATCGTGTGTAATGTGTAGGGGAAAAAAAAAATCTCTGTCATGGATTGCAACCTACAAGGCATCTGTTGATCACAAACCACTCTTAAACAGTAATTTTCAAATACAACATGTTCTGTAGGCTGTATGAAGTAACTAAATTTTAGCTACAAATTGGTAGACATTCTTTTTTTGTAGGAAAAATATTAATCACTCACCTAAAAAGTAGCAGTTGACTAAGTGCCAGAGATGATGATCATGTGGTTATACTTATTTTATCCGAATAAATTGTGATGCCCTTCACTTACAAAGGAGTTAGTACAAAATATGGTTAGTCACTGGCTGTCAAATCCACTGTGTTCCAAAGGTCCCATGAGACGTGGCCAGTGTCATTGGAAGGCTGCTGTGTATCACCTGTGAAAGGTCACAGCAGCTGGGGAATCTGCCTGATGAGGAAGGAAAATGTCATGCACCTCTTCAGGAAGAAAGGTGCAAAAGACCTGGGAATTACAGGCTGGTCAGTCTGATCTCAGTTCCTGGGAAGTATACAATCCCCCCCAGAAATCATACCCAGGCATATGAAGAACACTGGGAAGAATGAGTGCTTTGGAATAGCCAACATTGATTTACCTTGGGAATAAACATGTAAAATCTTGCACTGGTGGTGCAATAACCCCATGTAACAGGACAGGTGTGGAGCAGAATGGCTAGGAAGCTTCAGAGTCCTCATACTCAACAGGCTGGATATGAATGAGAAGTGTGGCTTTGCCATCACAAAGGTAACCACATCTCAAAATGAATTACTGGGATTGCAGCTGGCAGTTGGAGCAAATGACCACTCCTCTCTGTTCAGCATCCCGAACAAAGTACTGAAGTACTCTACCAGTTTTTAGATGCCCTGGCAGGAAAGATCCTCATATATTGAAGCAAGTACAATGGAGGGACACCAAGATGCTAAGGGGACTGGGGAACAAGATGCATAAGGAAAGGCAGAGAGAAATGGGTTTATGCAATCTGATGCAACATAGAATGCATCAAGCTCTAACAAACAGTGGCCCAAGAGAGAGTGAGTGTGGGAAGGCAGTCCTGTCCCCTTCTGGATTTTATGGTGCTCCTCCTCCAGGTCTCTGCTCTGCAGTCGTTTATGAAGGACATGCACATTGCACCTCTTCTCTTTTCTAACCAAAATAATCCTGGGATCTCTTTTCAACCCATCAGGGCAAAATGCCCTGGTGGGCTAAGCCCCGTTGTGTTGTAATGGTATGGGCTATCCAGGTTATCATTAGGAAGAGCCCTTTAGGGAGATGTGGGTATGGAATGTTATGGTACATGTGCCTCTGATGCACGTCCTTCCTGCAGCAGGAGCTGTGCACTCAAAGGGCTCCAGCTGATGGTTCTTCACCAGATAATTTCATGCAGGTTGAACTTCCCTTCACATCTTTTTATACATACCAAGGCAGCAGGGAAGTCTTGGGACCTCTTGCTTCTCATCTTCTTGAATTTAGCAGTTCACAGACACAGCAGAAACAGGCTTTGCAGAGGAGCTTTACAAAAAGCTTTGCTTTTTCCAGCCCTTTGTACATTCATGCCTGAGGGCACAGAACTGAGTGGAGCCTACCAGTTTCGTGCATACCTACTAAGAAATTAAACATTTGAGAATTTGCTCATCTTCATTTCAGTTTCTAAAGTAGCGAGTTTTCAAATTTTATTTCTTTAAATCATAATTTTTTCTATTTTTTTGGGCCACGTTTACATAAGCTTACGCCCTATCCAGGGAGAAGTTTGCAGTTTGTTTAAATTTTTCCTCCAAAATATGTCTCTTTTTGCCCATGGTTTCTGCAAGGTCAGACAGGAACAGGGACCAAAACCAGAATACTAGGGAAGGCTATGAGAAAAAGAAGTTAGTGCCCAGTTGTACCTTCCCAAGAAAAACTTCACACTGTGGGTTTACGGCTCCCTTAGATGAAGACTGAGTGTTTCTGTCTATTTCTACCTTATCCTGGTGTTAGAGATCATTATCAAGCAATGAGACACTTCATTTCTACTAATGTGATATATCCTTGAAACCTGGGAATCTGATCATTCTAGCAGTGTCCATGAGCCCAAAATACAATAAGATGCTCCCTTAAGCTGTGTAGTGCCATTTAAAATTGTGTGCCAGGGTAGTTTATGGGAAAGACACGCTTATTATTGCCTGGCATTAACCAAAAGCACATGAGGCTGTACAGGATAGAGCAAAGTGCCTGACACCCTTGTTTCTCCAAGAGATTTTGTTATGAACAACCAATCCAACAATGGAAACAGGAGTCAACAAAGTGAGAGCAAATACTTGTTAATATTTTAAAAATCATTGAATATAGAATATCTCAAGTTTGAAGGAACTCATAAGGATCATCAAGTCCAAAAATGTCTTTTGCCATGACTTTCACAGTAGAAACTAAGCAATTTGATTGTTCAGAGCTTCTCACTTCTCACCTCGCAAGGAAACTTCCCCTCAGTCTGATCAAAATCCCTGCTTGTAGATGCTCACCACTACATTTTGCCACACTACAATTTGAAGAATAGTGCATCAAAAATAAAAGACATTTGCAAGAAAAATTGCAGAGTAAAGCTTTAAGGATGCTTCAGACCTTTGAACATCTTCAGAACTATTAATAAAACTTCAAAATAGGAAGAAAAGACAGCTACATTGAGCTTGTGCAGAATTACTTTTTTGCTAATATTAAGATAATACTGAGGCTGATGTGCTGTCTGTGTAGGTTAATATAGCAATATTTTCCACATGGAATCCTAGCTAGGTAACTTGAATTTACTAGGAGAGACTTTCCATCACACCTTTTTCCTTTGTGTTATTCTTGGTGACCAGTATTATCTTATTTCTTAAGCCTGGAAGTTATAATGAGCAGAATAATGTGTGGGGTAGTATTCTCATTTGTTGAATTGGGGTCTTTTAACTGTGAGGATCCCATTATCACTGACAAGAAGAGTGAAAATAAACCCCTGTTGATTGGAGAATATGCAGTTCTTTGTGGTTTTCAAGTATGTCATGCAGTCATATAAGAGGTTTCTATTATCTCACGGAGTGCCAAATGGGGATTAAAGTCTGACACTGAAAATTCTCAGGGAAATGGCTTCTACTGCGAATTAATAACTCTAGTCATACCTAGTCTCGACAGGGAAAAAAGCACAGGACAAATGAACTTCAGTCCACCATTTAGAACCAAGTGATTGCTACCTTCCCAGTCACAACCTGAACATATTGAGTGTGATACAAAAGAGACCAAGTTAGTGATCTAATAAACCTCGCTATCTCAGAAGATGCCAGGGAATGTGTTTTACAACCATAAGCTCATGTAAGCAACCCATGGCTTTTTTGACAGTCTTGGTTCACTGACATAAGCAGTGGAAGTCCTGAGTCCAGCCATTTTAAGATGTTTGCTGCCTCCTGCACACAAAAGTTAGCTCATTCCTATTGCTGTCCCTGCAGAGCAGGCATGAGAGAGTCCTGCAGAGTGCTGGGACTGCTGCACCTGGGAAGATGAGGTAATAGGATTGTTATTTTAATGACTGCTTGTAAAGGATTTACTGTACCGTTTACCATGTGCAGTGGTTCCTACCAAATACTACCCAGTACATCCTTTCCAGTCTTTAAATAACTAGTAATCCCTCAGTATGAAGAGGGTGTATAATAAAATTCTCTAAATTCCCATTTTGACAATAGTAAAGTTCATCAAAAGTTCAGTAGGACCAGTTGTGTTCAAAAGCAGCTTTCCTCCTTTCATGCTTTGCCCCACAGACCATAAGAAGAAGTTCAGTGCAAGTGCGAACCAACCACGTGGAAGCAGGTTGAGTGCAGGCAACCCACTCCTCACTTTTGAACATCAGGAAACCTGGGACCACCAGTAGAGGCTGGAGCAAGAATGACAAAATGTGCCATGGGACATTTACACTCCACCAAGCTGTTCCTCTAATAACAATTAACCCAGATGCTAGATACAGGTTCAGTAATTTCTCTACATATTTTCTGTTCCCAAATATAGAATTACTGCCCATCTATTGCCAGAGAATCAATCCCATTCTATTGCCTGAACCTATCATGGCCTTGTGGGCCAGAGCCCTTGCAAGAAAAATGCTCTTGACCATATGTTTTCAGAAGGAAAATGGTGGGATAATGAACTCTCAATCTGTGGTGTGTGATAGTTACAGATACAGTATTGGCACATATTTGGAAGAATTATAGAATATGCTGAGTTGGAAAGGACACACAAGGATCATCAAAGTCCAAGTCCTGCCTCTGCACAGGTCACCCCAAGAATCACACCGTGAGCCTGAGAATATTGTCCAAATGCTTCTTGAACTTTGTCAGGCTTGGTGCTGTGACCACTTCCCTGGGGAGCCTGTTCCAGGGTTTGGCCAACCTCTGGGTGAAGAACCTCTTCCTAATATCCAGCCTAAACCTCCCTTGACACATCCTCATTCTGTTCTTTTGGGTCCTATCTGGTCACTAGAGAGAAGAGATCACTGCTTGTCCCTCTACTTCCTCTCATGAGGAAGCTGCAGATTGCAATGAGGTCTCCCCTCAGTCTCCATAGGAAAGCCTATGCCTGATACTGAACTCCAGACTTTACGTTTCATGATCACTTTTAGCTAGCTATAGGAAAGCAGAATAGAGCAAGCATAAACATAATATTTGAAAGTTGTAGAACAAAAACCCCAAAACAAACCAGCTGCATGATGATGAAAATGGAGACAGGCAAGCAATTCAATGGTTGCAGTAATAAGTTTCACCGGGGAGGGAACCTAAGGCACGTAGTTTCACTTAAAATCAAGTGTACACCAGTCCTAAGAAAGGTAGCAGTGATCATAAAACAATGATAAATGTAGTTCCGGCTACAAAGAAACTCTGGGATTTGCCATCAAAGGGAAACATCTGGTTAAAATGCAGAATAAGAAAAATAGGTGATAAAGCTGTCAGGGAAGGCACATAGAGATGAAAAAGGAAAGGGCAATCAAATTAAAAAGAGTATTAACTTTATAGATCTGTCTTACTGTCTATAATAGATAAAGGTAACTGATGGCTACAAACTTGATTTGCATATTGCCCAGGTCAGTGAACCTCCTGCATGCTGCTCTAATAGGTATAATAAAGACCTAAATTACACCCCATTATCCCTCTGAGAAAAACACCAAAAACCCCAATGACCTCACAACCAAAAAACCCAAACAAATCTTGGGCAAGACCAATGATGTAAAGGTTAGAAAATATCAGATGAAGATGTCCCTTGCCACCCAGGCTTGGCCTTTTGAATGAATTAGTACAGAGTTTATACAATAGCATGTAATGATTCTTAGTCTCAAACCTCCCAAGTACCAACTTAACAACCCTACCTGGAGTTCTTCCCTTCTTCTCACTGTTCATTTAGAACACCGCATGAAGCAAATGATTATATAATTGAACGCTGTATCAGAATGCACAAGGTTGAAGCTTAATGCTGTACAGACAGCATTAAATCTGACATTTCGTGTAGCCGCGCTGCAGTCCGCACTCTGCCGAGGGCTGGGGACAGGCCCGAGGGCGCACGACCGGTGAGAACAAAGACCAAAGGAGGGGCCTTTGTCCAGTGATTTCAGCTCTTTATTGAGGGCAGGGCAGCAGGAGAGGGTCCAGGGAAGGGTCCAGGAGCAGGAGCAGGAATGAGGGTCCAGGCAAGCGGAAGGGTCCGGAACAAAGAACCCAGCTCACCGACTGACAGGGGTTTATATAGGGAAAGGGAGAGGGGATACAGCCAATGGGGGAACAGAAATTACAATATAACCAATGGGTAACTGAGGAGACCAGAACGTGCTAGAACATGACCAAATATGGAACATTACAAACCTGGGTAATAAACCAATGGAAACAACATATGCAAACAGCAACCGAAAGGAATCATGGATTGGGTAACAGTGTCACCCTAACCAGAATCGCTGTCTCAGAGGGCAGTGTGCTGAGCTCTCTGCCACCAGGGTCGAGGCTTGCTTGCTGTGGCTTTAGCCATGCACACTGACACAATTTCATGCTGCTGGAATCCTTGTCTTTGAAACCCTGCCTTTCTTTTCACATTGATTAAGCCAGAGACTTAAATACAAAATTCAAAACGGGAAAAAATACATTAACATTTGAAACTAATGATAATATCTAGGGTCAGGGCACAGGTTTTGTATGAATTTTATACAATTATGGTAGTAAATATTAGCAGCAGAAACCAGAAAGTCCTGTCAGTCCATAAAGGTTAGCAGGGCAGTGCTAATGCAGAGCAGTGGAGGTTCCCAGCAACCTGGATCAGGGTTGTGGGAAGACTGGGGACAAGCTACTTGCCTTGCAACAGAAACTAAGGTGTAGAATGGGGGAAATTACATGTCCAGATCCCAGTATGCCTGCAACATGGACTCAGGATGCTGCCAAACATAAGAGACTGAGTGGAATCTAATACCTGGCATATTGGACACCATCTCTGTGAAGTATTTGCTGAAGGAACAAGAAAAACACTCTTGTCAGTTAACAGCCTTACTAGCTGCAAAAAATTAGAAAGATGAATGTCCAAGCTCCACTGACTCTGGAGGGCAGAAGACCTCATGGTTATAGACCACATTGTCAAGCTGGAATTGACTTCAGCTTGGGTTTCAGCCTTAGCAGAACCAACAATTTGCACATTTCTGCCAAACTCCTGTGGGGTGCTGGATAAACAGACAAAGCATTATTTTTGGTGTTGTTTGGAGGCAAGATAGGACTTTAATTTTCAAAAACTAAAGCCTGAAAAAGCTAGGACTTGAAGGTAAAATATTAAATAATTCTTTTACCTAACTTATTAAATATCTTCTTAGTTGCTACACAATCTCTGAGTCTCTAAGCGCAATATTATGCAGTCCATATTCAGAATCTTTCCCTCAAATTCTACCTTTTTAGAAAGGCCTTAGAACTCTAAAAAATTTTTCACTTTTTAAAAAAAATCTTTTTGTTTGGTAAAGTGTCTGAATCAGGCTGAAATATTTTTGTTTGCACAAGTGACGTGAGCTTAGGTGTCTGAGAACTAAAACACAACACTGAATGACATCTCTGTTTGTTCTGTTTTGCAAAGGTGTGCTTTCAGATAAGAGTCATATTTATGACTAAATGATTTGTCATCCATTCTTTCTTGTAGCTTCTCCATCAGTGAATGCTTTATGCCATTCATATTACTCTATACAATGAGCGTTGTTATTTTAAAACACTGTCATAAATGTCTTTTAGTGTATTGTGAAATACATACAGTATTCAGTAACTGAAAAGTGGTTGTCTTCATCGTTCCCAGCCTTAAAGAGCTTAAACTTTTAAACTAGTTGTCCATTTCTAACATACAAAAGATCTGTTAATAGTTGAAAAATCAGAGTCCTGCTGGATCAGCCTGAGCAGTATTGTTGCATAGAGTATATCTCAGCATTCCAACTGTTGGAAGCTGACACAGTGTAATATCCCCTGTAATAATGGAAAAAAAGGATCAAAATTTTCATGTTGTAGTCTTTAAAATAAAATGATAATATTTGTCATGTATGGCTACATTAAGAAGAAAATGAACTTGTTAACAAATAAAGCAAATATCTATGTAGATGTTGTGCAGTTTACTTTTATTATAGTTATTGCTGCCAGCAAGGAATAGGATATGTTTTCCAAAGTTCAAACAATTTCACTGTAACTTATTTTTAAATATTGTTAAAGCAATCTCCTTGCTTTCTGGAAAATAATCAAGGACATGATAGATTATTCTGTCTTCAGCTGCACAGCAGCTAACAACTGTGAGAAATATTTAGTTCTTTGTGTGTCTTGAAAAAATCCCCATTTCAAACAAGCTCTTAATTGTTTTCTCAGATGAAAGAAGTTCTAGAATGCTTTTTGCAATACAGAATTCTTTTATTTTATCAAGACTTATCATTGTAGCTACAGTGGAAAGCTGAAAAACAACAGTATTTAATTTCCTACCATAAGTGGTTTGGATAACACTATGGTATAATTTTCCTGCTTCAGAGGCAGCTAAGTCTAACTTTCTTCCATATTTTCAGAGTTCCACATCAACAAAAGGTTTTGACCATTCTGTTTTTAGCAGCCAGAGTACAATTCTTTATTGAAATGCCCTTCTTTCATTCTGCCATATATCTGACATTCAACCATGAGTAACTTAGAAAATGACAGCAAGCTCTGAGCAATTACTGCTTTCTTTACTGATCCATGCTAATTGCATCCTGGAAAGAGCAAGAACCCTTTTTGTTTCAGGGTATGTCATATCTTAACTGAGTGATTTTAGTACACCTGCAGCCATGGTTCATAGAACCCAAGATGCCAGGTAAAGTACACAAATAACTGGCACACCTGAACTTAGATCATGATCAGATACTCTGCTTCCTCTAACTTGTAAAGCCAGAAAGTAATCATGATAAGTATATGAAATTCATAGTTTTCTGATATCCAGAATCTGAATATTTAAGATAGCAACAGACATGGACTTATAGCTAACAATAACTGCCTAATCAAAAGCATCAGCAGATATTTCTTAGAGGTCTGATGATTATTTTCTGCACTATAATCAGACCTCCTGACTGAAGTGCATGTTTTGTGCTGCACTGTTACAGCATGAGTGGATGAAAAGCTAGGATGTGTTAGGAGAGAGATCTCCCTCAGTAGAGACAGGCCACAAACAGCGGTGGTAGTAAATTCCTGCAATGCTTTACTCAAAAGGAAACAGTTCACTGTATTATGAAACTTAATTTCAAATGGGTTGAATTAAATTCAACAAAAAGAAAATTCAAATTCTTGACAAAACAACAATAAAAGCAGGTAAACAACAATCCATCTAAATTGTTTCCACAGAAAGTCAGGAAACAATAAAAGCAGAACTTTCTATGAATATCTGTACTTTTGTTCAAAAAATGATTTGACAGAAATTCCCAATCAGTTCTAATTAAAGGTTTGCAAGCAGCAGAATGCAGCATCCTAAAAAATGCCATTTTATTAAAAATCAGATGAACCTGACAGTTTTGCTCTACCTAAGCTCTCTTGAATTTGTTATATGGATCCGTTTGATCTGGTGGTGGCAGTGTGTACCTGTGGCTGAGAGGAAGAGCCAGAGGAATATTCTGAATTACAGAGGGAGAACCATACATTGGGAAGGAATCCTCTTAGCCACCAGGAAAAGGTTGCTAACAAACCTACTGGTCACTAAGTTGATGGGAGTGACTCTTGCACACTCAGCTAGAAGGACACAAGGAGGAAAAGTCTCTCCTTTGGCAGCATATTCACAGCCTCATCTCACGTGTTGCTTCTTGCCCTGCGAGGTCCCTTGCAGCAGCCTGTTTCTCTTAAATGATGGAAACCGGGATAATGAACTCTGCCTGAGGAAAAAGCTGAAGGACAGTTAATGAGGTTATCTGGTTTTACCCGGGATTATTAGGCACAGCCAGACGTGAGCACAGAGTGTGGGTGCTGGGCTGCTGCGCAGCTTCAGGCGTGAGCAGGGACCCACTGGCTAAATTAGTTGGGAAGAAATTTCTGTCTAGGTCTTTCTGTGGAGTTTGTCTCTGAAGCCACTCACCTGGGGTGATTCTGAGCCTGAGCGAGCAGCCCTAAAGTCAGGGGTCTGGCAAAATCCACAAGAGGGGTTTTCTTCTCTTATTCTGAAAGGCGAGTATGTTCTGTATCTCTGGGCTTTGAAAAATCAAATAGAAGCACAACCAAAACACAGGCACAAAAGACTTTTCTGTACATGAAGTAGGAGTGGCTCTAGCGGTCAGGGAGGAACGATTATGACCAAAAGCGTCCATTCTCTCTTCTTGCCCCATCAGACCCCCCAGTGCCACCTCTGGTGGCCTGCAGAGCCCCGTGTGTCCCTGCGTGCCAAGGAGGACGGCAGCACTGGCCAAGGCTCAGGGAAGTTCACAGCGTTTTCCCACCTGTTGCTGACAACGCATCCTGCTGTTTTAAATGTAAGCTTTTTCATCCTGAGATTACATTTTAAAATGAAAGTAAAAAGCAAACTCCCAGAGTCCTCAGTTCCTATTTTTTCAGAAGTCCACGCTCCAAGCCAGTAAAAGAGATGAAATTTGCCTAAGAGCCAGTAATTGTTTTGAACTTTTCTCTTGTTTCTTACCATAAAGTTTTGCCTCCATCAGTGCCAGTATCTCTCCTTTTTGTTTTCTGGCTTCCAGGACTGTAAACCACATTTGATTCCAGTGTATTTGCAAATTTATCATTACAACAGAGAATATGGACAGCCACACAGATCTGAATGTTTGTTTGTTTGTTGTTTTTATTCTTTTTTCTTGGAGATATAGACTGAAATTCTCTTGAATATTTTGAGGACCCTGCATTTTAAGAAAAAAAAGACCAAATTATGTGAGGTGCAATAATATCACAAGAGCTGGCAGCCACAGGGTTTTTTTGATCTCTTAAAATATGGGGGAAAACTTGGAAGATTAGATGAACATACCACAGGTTCTTGCCTGTTTTACATCCCTACTTGGGCACTGCTATTGACCCTGCAATTATATTACAGTCCTACCCGTGTCTTTTTTCTTCACAGGTAGGTGTGCCAAATGGTTCATGGCAGATGAGATTTCTGTGTAAAAACCAGTCTGTCTGAGCTGCTTAGTATTACCTGAAACATAGCTTATGGCATGGTCCAAATTTTGATCCAAATTCTAACACCAGATTTTCCTAATTATTTACTAAGAGGTATCATAATTCTGGATCCTAAACAGTTACATAAAACTCTGTTTCTGCTAGGTAGACTTATGCCCGACTAAGGGTAGATAGTGACACTCCAATTTTGCCTGTAGGAAGCCACCAAAATCCAGTTAAATATTTTTAAAACTATTTACATTGATAATGTGAAATTTATATGCACAAAAAATACATATTTTCACATGGAGTTCTGACTTCACAATATCTGAGAGAAGGAAACACTGTATCCGTCCATGCCTATTCTATCTTCTGTTTCATGTTAAAAACAATGCTTTTATTCCCCTCCCCAGATAATAAATCACTTAATTGGATTCAAGGAGTGGAGTCTTGCACAAGTTATGGGGACTTGGAAGTGCTGATCTGATGAAATGTTCACTGTTTGCCTTGGAAAGTTTTATCTTATGTGAGTTTGTAGTCATAAAACTGTTTCTGAATAGAACAACTTTTAATGAGCAGAACAAATCCGTTCACCTGCAATTTAGGGAAATTACTTGTTACAAAGAAGTAAATCAATGAACATTTGAACATCCTGACTGTCAGGGCACCTTTTGTCTTACAGCTGTCACCACAAAAATTGCTCGGTATTGTTGAGGGAACACCAAGAGTGACTGTGTGTCTGTGTAAACAGGAAGAAAGCGTTGAAGAAAGCAAACCCCCAAATCCAGGTCTTAAAAGTAGCCTGTGGCAGAGGCGAGATGAACATGGAACTCGTAGATCTGAGAAACAGAGGACACTGTGTACTGCTACAGACTGTCAGGGAGCCGCACTCATTTCCATGTTACCCATATTCTCTGCAACCAGGGCAGCAGCTGACTAAATGCATTTAAATGTATGCAAATGTGGAGGAATTCTGGAAAATACAATAATCCCAAGTCTATGCTACATATCTCAAACTGGAACCTGGTAAAACTGCCTGCTTGCAAAAACATGTTAGTTTAACAAATAAGCATGCACTGGTCATTGTTACATTTCAGAAAATATCAGGATCTGTATTAGATGTTTTGGAAAAATCAGCCGACTTAAGAGTTTTAAATATCCTGAAATAATTCTGTTTCATAATGGAATAGTAGATACATAGTAGATACATTCTTTGCCATGCTCTGCAAGCAAGAAAGTTAATCAAAGGTTTGGCTTTCAAGTAATTAAATAACATGTAATTTATTTAAGATCAAAATTGAAAAGAGAAGTAAACAAACAGTAATTTTTCTTCCATTTGATTTCTGTCTACTCTGATTTGTATCTCTGGAGTTCTCTATGTATCCATAAGTCCATGTACAAATATTCTTAAGGGAAATTCAGCAACAGCAGCTGTATCTTTCAGTTCATACTTTACCTTAATAGTAATTACCTTTTATATGTAAACATGTCTTAGGAAATGCAAAACTAGAACCAGGTAATGTTACTGTGTTCATTGCCTTAGCCTTCAGCTCAAAGATCCATTTGGTCTGAATGAAAGGTAGTTCATTCCCACTATGGTTCACATAGTGTTTCCTTACTTACTGTTTTTAACTATCTGAAGTTAAACACAAACCCTCAAAGATTCATTTGAAAACACAGATTATCTCCAGAACAACAGCTAAACCTGTGGTTGACCATTTAATCAGGTCAGCACAGATTTAGCGCCCCTCTGGGGCAGGTGGAATACCTGGTAGTGCTTTGGTACATATGCAAGGGGTTTTTCCAAGATTGGCATGTCCTCTTTTGTTCTCAGGATTGCCCATCTTCAGCCCTAGCACTCTTCTTGTTTCCTCCAGCAGCCACCATCAGAAGTCATGCTAGGGCGACAGACTTGAGTTGCTTTTCTTGAAGCTTGCCAGACTTAGATTTGCTTTCTATGAGGTTTGAAGCAAGTCTGTTTACTCTGAACAACAGGGAAGAACATTCAAAACCAGCGTGATTTGAGGAGTCAGATACTTCCTCCTCCTGATGTCATAGTGGAAAAATTTAGGTGTTTTACCATGAATGCAGAAGTGGAAGTCTGAGCCTGACTATGAATGTGAACCCAGCAACACTCTAGGTAACTCATCATGGATGATATCATCAGGTTAGAGAATCAAAAGAATCTGAACCTAATACTGTTCATAATACTATCCTTATTATGCTTGTGTCATTAATTACCTAGCTTCAGAAAGAATTGGAGGAAAGAGAATATTTAGATGCTTTTCTAGGCTGTACAGGTCTTTTAAAAGAGTGAGAAACCTTGACTGGCATGCCTGCTAAAACTTTGCTGGCTTCAACATTGCCTGGCACAGTGGGGGATCTGACTGTATGAGTTCAGGCTGGCACAGGAAATTATTATGGTCCTTTCATTATTGTAAGATTAAGATTTATTCACTTTCTAGTATTTCACTATTATTCATTTTCACCTGTCACTGAAGACATGTATGCAATAAATTAATTTTTTTTTTTGCCAGTAATACATAATTCATAGGTATGTCATGGCTCTGAGTATTCTCTTATTTATAGATATGTTGTCTATAGTGAAGTTACTCCATGTTTCAAGTGGTATAAAAGGAGGCCAAATATATATAAACTTATATATTATTTATTAGCACATCATCAGGAGTTATTGCTTTAGCTTGCTTCATGTCAATAACAATACTGTTCTGTAACTTGGAAAAGTAATCATTTTGCTTTCATTTCCTTTGACAGGAAAAGCAAAATTATTTCAGTGCCATTTCATATGACTAGCACTTTCAGAAACACAAAGTAATGCAGCAATCATTTGGGATGGGGAGATAATGCAGAAAAGAGAACATACATTCTGCAGATAGAGGTGCTATATAGATTATATGCACAGATAATAAGAAAAAAAATGAAAGAAAAGGAATGAAAGGAAAAAAAAGATAATAATAACAATAATAATATTTCTGCGTAATGCTCTCCCAAATTAAATTGCTGTGATCTGATGTCTCTCATGAATCATTGTACCAGAAACTGACACAGCTAAACCAGGATTCCTTTGCTATCTTCAGTGTGAATTAAAACAGTAACTTGTCCTTTTATTCCTGAGGTCTACCATCAGCATTCATCAAAGAAATATAAAGATTTAAACATGAGAAGACATCCCTGTGATTTTCAAGTAGTATTTAAATTTTGCCCTGAACAAATTCAATACAGAATATTGAAAATATGTCCTAAGCAGTTTTTGATCCATTTTATTTGAACTAAAATAATTCACTTTATTTAACATGATAGTTAGAAATTGAAAAGTTAACTGTTATCTAATTAAATGTTCTAAATTGGACTCTGAAATTCTTTGTTCCTGAGTTAGGCTGAAGTATGTATCTTGCCTATATGTACTCCATAGAGTGTAGGTATTGAATTTACTGAAACACATACTGCACCCTACTATTTCTAGGTCTGTCTGGTCTCAGAAATTCACTGTGAGTGACACATCATGGCATTTTACATATGTAGAACTAAATGGTTAAAACCAGAGAAGACTATGGATTTTACCAAATAGTCCTGTGTTTTATCTTGCAAAGCATAAAGATATTGAAACACTTGTAAACATTCTTGGTGCAACTATTTACTACCAGGAGTGGAATTTGTTGGAATTTTGAGAAGAAAAAGCATGAAGAAAGAGTTTGGTACTTCCCTTTGGCTTCAAATTTTGAAGCACATTACTTAAATTGTACATTTTCTACAAATATTAAAACAAGCTTATTGAATTTATACTGCCTTGCCTAAGTTTGTGTCTCTGCCCCTGGAGTGCATCTTGCAGTTTGTGGGCTTGATCCTCAGTGAGCTGAAAGTGCTGGAAAGCCTCTATTCATTCTGAAGATATTTGGGTCAGGCTCTGTGTTCCTGATGGATCAGGATTTGGAAGCTTCCCTGTTATCTCAGGGGTCATTCAGCAAAACTTTCATCTCTGGTTTTGGCCTGGAGTCAGAAAACTTTATCGAATAAGACTCCTGTATGGAATAAATCTTTGTTTCTTTTCAGGGATGTGTGTTAAGGCAGGCATGCAGCAAGGTAGAGTTGGAAGCTGCACCGACAGACATATATTCGTCTCTCTTCAATTACACTATACCTGTGTTAATTAAACAGCAAATATAAATGACAAGAAAAACTTGTGGTATTGAGTTGACTGCAGAGACATATTGAATGACATGTTTTCCAATTGCTATAAAATTAGGTTGCCAGTTTACAGCTGTCATTCTTCTCAAACAGATTTGATGAAAGGGACAGAAAACTGTTCCAGCACACCTCACATCAGCACAGAAGGCACAGTCAGAGATTGATCCCACACAGTGAAAATAATCAAAGGGGTAGAAAAGCCACAGCAATTTAAAATTACGGAATGTGAAAGTTTCTCACTGCTTTTCCAGTAAAGGCAACAGGCTGAACTGGTAAGATGAGGTGTCAGAAGGTAAAATTATTAGTTCTTTTTCTTTTTAGGTGGCAACAAGTATAGAACACTGAGCAGCTTAGATGGTATTCTGAAATCCTCTTGATTTACTGATACACTTCAGGGTACATGCAAACTGCTTTGTTTTGGATGTTAGCCTATTGGTGAAAATGAATTTAACCTGGTAAATAAGAAAAGGCCAATATGGATAAGAACATTTATGTGACCACTAAGCTTTTGTATTCTCCAGTCTAAACCTTTGTTTTTCTCAGCTAAACCGTTTGGAGGCATACTAGAAAAAATTAACAAAAAGTTTCCACCATGCCCATCATCTGTAGGATTTATGCTGGGAGGACCACCAGGCTCTTTGCTGATTTTGGCTCGTGGTGTTTAGAACTGATCAGAAAGAGACTCCTGATTCAGCTCAGCTCAGATTTCTTTAATAGATGTGAAGCAACTGGCTGTAATGGGAGTGCAGATCACCCATCCAGCAGCAATACTGCTCAAAAGAACTGTGAGACATCTTTGATAGTGTTACATCATTCTCCGTGATGTCATGAAAAAGCATTGTCTGATCAGTCACTATTGGATGAATGTCAATTTCTGCCAAAATTTTACCAATTTTTTTCACTCTGAGAGAGGAGGAAACAACAATTAAAACAGCTAGTGCTTCCCTTAGTTCAATGCCCTCTCTTCTCCTTGAGCATGGCTTAGCTAAGATGCTGCTGCTAAGTTCCTGTCGGCAAGGGGAGAGGTCTGCAGGCACAACTCCCTATAAACACAGAAATTCTAAGGAAATCCTAAACTGGCCTCTATCCTTCCAACTGTCTAGCTCAGACTATTTTGAATTGTGACTTTCCATAATGAAAGTATAATACATTATTTCCTTTTTACTCCAGAGATTACATGAAGTGTTATTTTTAAAAGTGTTAAGGAACATCTGTAGGTTATTAAAAAAAAATTAAAAAGGGAAAATATTTAGTCCTTAGTTTACTTGGTTTCAACAAAATAGGAAAAAAACAAGAGAAATAATTTGTTGTGAACAGTGATCCTTACCTTCCAAAGCCACAAAACTCTTCAATGAAACTTCTGCTGGATTTGCAAAGCAGTAAATAAAAGGCAAAAGAATGCCATTCATAATTTATATTTTGCTGTTGGTAACAGATGGGATGAGAGCAATGAGATGATTGTGCTGTATTTAAAATTAGCATTAGTCTCAAATAAGGTGCTTATTTTTGTGAGTCAATGTGCTTACATTCCTATCAAATCTATAACCTGCTGTTGTTAATCAACATTCATTTTGATATACATTTATCTTATTCATGATAGATTTATGATAATTTATTTCCAACAAATTTCTTGTTAACCTTAATATGTTTTTAATCTCAACACTCAATTAACAAATTCTGTTCACATTAAGACATTTCCTTTCAAACCATTTATTATTGTCATTTCTTAGTAACATATTTATAGGAGCCAAAAATACCACATCCAACACAGAGATGTATTAAAGATTTCGGGGCTGTTTAATGAGATTTTTTTCTTAGTAAAGACCTCTTAATAGACTATTTTTGCTTAAAAGTTTGTGTGGATCAACTACTTGTGGCCATGGCATCCTTTCCCAGAAGTGGAATCCAGTCAAGTGGCCTTAATTTTGATGATTGCTAACAGCAGTTTCAAGATCACTTGGCAAAGAAGCTAAAACTTGTAATGAGTAATGAGAGTGAATGTCCTTTATGAGGTCCAAGCCTGGCTGCATTCATAAAGTGGCATTTTCCTACAGCAGTGCTATATCCTTTTATGACTTGAAGGGATTTAGCCTTGATACTCAGTTTTTCAACCCTTTTGGTACCACCAGCATTCTGTGTATCCTGGTGACATAGGTAACCTCACCTCTGGATATTATTTACTGAATAAAAAAACCACAAAATCTGAAGACTGGGTGGAATACCAATAAATACTGGGAATTTTAATTTTAAAACTACCCGTTAGACCATACCAACAAATCACTGAAAAATTGCCTAGCAGCAACAACAGCAAGATCCTCGGTGAAAATCCCTGCAGTGCTTGTTTTCATAGCGTCAATTTTTCTCTTTTATCTTCCTTGTGGCTGTGATCAACAGAGGGTAGTTGGGCTCCTTTCTATTTTCAGTTTCAATTAAAATTTCAAAATTGTTTTTGATTGAACTTTTGAACACACTGAAATGTGAAAGTGCCCCTGCTCTCGCTAAAATGGTCTGGAATGTGCTTTCTGGTCATGAACATTTCAAAGAGAAGATGCTGGTTGCAAGCAGCTCCACCTCCACTCTCTTCTCCAACATGCTTGTTAAAGTCTCAGGAGGGCCCATTACTTTTATTTTTTTCTCCTAGGTAAAGTCCAAATGGAGTGCTTTGATTTAACATCACTGATAAGAAAAAAACCCAAAACATTCAAACAACCAACAATTTAGGTAAAAGCTATTGAACGAAGCAAAAATAACAATCCCAAGAAGCTGTGGGAGGACAGAGCTTCAAAGGCAGAAATCTCAACAGTCTAGCTGGAAGGAAGTATTTTTTGAGGATGCTGTGAAACACATGTAATGTAAGGTTAAGCATCTTCCTGACAGCTCTGCTTTGTGTTGGGAATAGGCAGATAGAGTCCTTGGGAATTCACCTGTTCTCCCAAGCTAAGCAGAGTTATTTTTCTTACACTGAGGATTTTGGACCCCTGATTTAGTTCAGTTGGGCATATCACATGTGGCCTTCTTCATGCTGATTTACATCTTTCTTAAGTCTGTTCCTCATTAAGACAGTGTATGGGCATATATACATAGTATTGCTTGTGAATATAAACATCTGTTTGGTACTTTTCAATTTTATTGTGAAATTGTTTCTGTGGATTGGTGTAGAAATTCCTTCATAAAATGCTCTGGATGTTAAAAAAGAAATAAAGGAGCAACAACCTAGGGCTATGACATCACCTCATGAGTTTTAATCACGGCCTAAGACGACTGTCACGCTATGGTACCAAGAAGTCTTTGGGTGGTTTCTGAAAATCCTAGAATTCCATGACATAATAACATGTCTTAATATATACAATTACAGGTCAGCACACTGTTGAAATACCTCTTGTTGATTTGCAAAAGTCATACTAGAGTAAATTTCAGAAAACTGAGATTCAAAACAGTGGGGAGAGACAGAGAGAAACTAGTTAAAAAGTAGAAAAACTGTTGTAAAAAGGGGAATTCCTAAAATGGAGTGAGCAGCATTTAACATATTTTAAAAAGCATTCAGCTCAAGAGATTAAGTCAACTTTCTGAAGATATTTAATACCTACAGTTACAGTTACAGATATTTAATACTCACAGTTACAGTGGATAAAAGGATGATTTTAGCACATCTGACGGTTGCCATTAAATTAAGTAATTTATATAAAACTAAGGTTGCCATAGTGACAGAAAATAACTGGGTAAGCAGTGAAGCAGCTGTTACAACTGATGAAATAAAGCTTTGAAGAGCTCTGCTTAAAAGGCTCTCTGGTTATGACCACAACCAGCAGGCAACTGAAAATGCTCAATAACAAAAAAGGAGACCATATTCCTCCCTCCTCTAGCTTCATAAAGGTGCAGAAAACGGTCTTTAACCAGATGGAAAAAAAAAATTAGATAAGAAAAATAATTGCAGTTCGATACTTTTTTTGGTGTTGCCTCCTGCGTGGTGGCACAACACATTTTATGCAGGTATGAGATGGATACCTTTGCACCTTTGCATTTGCACACTACTGATGATAAAAACACTTGAGTGTCATCTTATGGAAAATACGGCAGCACTCAAAATGTAAAAAAAAATGAAGGAAAGTAGGAGAAGTGAAAGACTTGCCAAAGCATAGTGAAAGCTCAGGCAGTTGTGAGATAAGAGTGATACCTGACAAAATCAATGAAGGGATTTCAAAAACTTCTCTTGATATGAGGAATCTAAGAGTCATTCCTAAGTTGTTGGCTTTGCTATGTTTCCAAAGGGAGACAAAGAGCAAGCACTCCAAGGACAGCGAAATGCAGTGGGTGTTTCCCTTTTAGCAACCAGGGGTAACAAAGGGTTGTTTCGTTTGGGACTAATTTTTTTTTCCTGTGTATGATCCAGCAGCTTCAGAGCACCAGACACTCAAACACCACAGAGTGTGTGTTGCTGGGAAACAACACACCACATCTCACTACAGGCAGACCAACAACCAGGGACAGATCTACAGAATGAAATGTTGAACCTGCACTGCCAGCAGGAAAGTGCAAGAAATTCTCCACCCTGCCAAATGCATGGATGGTCACATAAATGCAATTCCTGCAGATTTTATTTAAAATATTCTATGAAATGTGCATCATGCAAATCAATTACCCATGAAGCAACAAAACTATGTTTTTGCAGTACATTTAGCTGTAGAACTCAAATGAGAATAGCTACAGTCATTCTATAAGCAAGAAGAAAATAATGTTCAAGAGCTAGTAAAAAGATTAAAGGAATGAGGTGCAGAGGACATTAAGGTAAATTTCAAGCTTTCTATTTTGGATTCAGTAAACTAAGAGTGCCCGCACAGAGATGTTAGCTGTTTTGTTTAAAAGGTTGTACTTTATTGTGAGATGATTCTCCTGATGACATCTTATTTAAATAAACATACTTGTTCTGAGTGACTTTATTCAGGTTATCACTCTCATGGACTTAAAAGTAAAAGCCATTCTTTTATTATAATCTTGTTCTATGCAGCTTGCTTTGTAAAATGTGCTTTTCCCACTTTTATAGCCCTAAAAGCCTCACTTAGTGTCCTCAGATGGAGCACTAGCTCTTACTCACAGAGGTCGTTTTCTTCTAAATTTGTCTGCATCCTCATGCCTTCCAACAAGTATTTTGAAAGTAATTAAAAGACTTTTAAAAACAAATGGCCTGCCCATTACTGGGACTGTGAGGGAAGCTTGTGAGGGAGGGAGATAGTTGAATCTACCCCATGGTGTGCACAGGTTATAATTTAGTTCAGCCCTGTGCAAGCATTTCTCTTTTTGTTGAGTACTGGGCTGGAAAAGACTACCTACACCTTACCCCCTGACGGTCATTTCTGTGACATAAACACATCATCTAGAAGGGTCCATAAAACATTCAGTCAGCTTGTCTTTGCACGGCAGAAGTTACAGATATTTCCTGATGGGTCTAAGATATGTACCTTTGTTTGCAGGTATATGTTGAATCCTTCCTACTCTGAATGTTTGCTTTGATGTTTCAGTCAGAGTGTCAAGAGTTCAAAAATAATGTAAAATAAAAAAAAAAAAAAAGGAGAGTTTTTCACTGTGTGAAGAGCTACGTGGCTTGCCAGTTATCAGACACCGAAAAGAAATTCAGAAAAACTTCCTTTAGATTAAGGATGCAGCAATTCCTCTGAGAAGTTTCAAATCTAGACTTTTGATTTGTAGTCTCTGCATTATATTAGGAAAACCTGAGTCCCTTAATTCAATAATTCTCTTTGAGAACAGAGACTAATGAACAGAATTGCCAATCTTAACCCAGAAATATAAGCCCAAATGGTTAATTTAAATCTAACGAGTGTCAAAAGAAAAAAATCCCAAGAGCCAGATGTGGCTGAATTTTAGAGTCTGGTTCTGGAATAAGTCTTTCATTCACATTCAGTGCTGATGGCAGTCTGGACTGAGACCAGAGGCACCTGCCCACAAATGGCTCCTGTCCAATGACAGAGCTGACATGGTTTAAAAACAATTGTTATTGCACTGTACCTTCTTTCAGGAAAAAATAAATCAAAAAGCCTGTCCAGTTTCCTTTGATTTGCCACTTGCGACAGCTTAAACTCCCACAATAACTGCTACTGCTGTTACGTTTTATGCTAGTTAATAATTTAAATAAATTCTAAAATATTTCAACGAACATGCTAATTGGGCTGGTTTCTGATCTGCTGTGCCACATCTGGTTCAGATTTCAATATAGTTCACAATTAGAGAGCAGATCTCTCTGCTTGCACAGAGTCCTTTGGTCACATGTGGGTTTTTTTTCCTAATGAGCTGTCAACAAGCTGTCAAATGCTGATACAAATTAGAGAGGTCAGACAGTGAAGGGTTGGTATAAAGCACTGGAATGAGCCCTGTAAAATGGACTCCTTCTCACAGCTCACACACACACATGTGACTTTATTGTCCTCAGGGAGTAGTTCTGCTGCAATCACCCCTGTCAGTCCTCCAGGTAGGACTTACTCCCATGATTAGGTTTTCCAGGGACTTGGCCTAATATGAAAACAAAAATCCATTGTTTTTCTGTGTTGCCATCTTCCATGTTTGTAACATTATTCTATTTTTTAATTCATATTTTTACCAAGAGTATTTATGTTTTGGATACAGGAGAGTTGGGATGATAACATCAAGGTGGATACTCCCCAGCAGCATTTATAGTATGTTTCATCGAGGCTCCAGCTTCAAAAAACATTCTTCACAACAGATAAACCAGTGTAAGTAGCAACATCAATACTTACCAGCAGAAGATTAGATCTAGTGTCAAAAGCTGTAGTAGGTTTTCCCGAGCAGTGTTTGAGCTGCCTTGTGCAGCTGTCCAGGCTCTGCTGTGCACATCAAGCTCTTCTTAGAGACACGATACTCCTAACTAGACCCATGGCCAGCAGTCAAATAAAGCATCTTGGCCTGGATCCTCATGGACTACTGACTTAATACAGGAGAATATTAACTTCTGTGAATGCTAAAGACGCTGACAGCTGTCATCTACCTTTCCTCCAGGGCTACAACAGCCCAGAGGCTGAGAAATTCTCTTTTAATGTGACATAACCCAATGACGATATTGCCACCTTGTTCTTGCCCTACACTCAAGTTTTGGAGCACACAATTTTCTGCTTCTGTCACTGAGAGCAGAAAGTACGTCTTCCTATCAGCTTGTACTGACTCAGACACCTAGTCTGAACGTTTTTCCTTGGGGGGAAAAATCCAACTAGCCTGCAGAACCATTTCTACCTGAAGTAATTTGATTTACTGGAAGGGCTATTCTAAAGCATTTTGATAATATTCACATGATAGCAACACAAAGCTACAATGCTATACAAGTGTCCTCTTTCCTGTACCATGTAGATATATTTTTATGTATTTTTTTTCACTGGCATAAGCTGTGATCCTAGAGGCATTACCACATGTCATTTAACTTTCTAATGAGCAGCTCTGACCTTTATCACAAAAACCCTCCCCACCACCAAACTCCATGTTAATAAAGAGCCAGTGTGAATTTGAAAAAGGATCTAATTCCCCAAAGGTTGTTAAATAGCATGTTCTAGCACTCACTGACTTATCTCCACAGGATAATTAATTCACCAATGAGAAATGTGTCTGCAGTTCATTTTTGGTGGACTGGGATTAAAAAAATGTACTACAACTAACCTTCAAGATAGTCAGTTTTGTGGAATGATTCACGGTGGAAAAAACTTTGTTCTAACTAACTAACAATATTCCCAGTGTGTGATCAGGCATTTTAATCAGTGTCTGATTTCAAATCGCTTTGTCACACTTTACCAGTGATGCATTACAAATGTGCAGCACTGACCCTCTGGACTGAAACAATATCAGTCCTTTGCAACTAGCAGAGGATATAATAACATCAAACAGAAGTTTAGCAACTTCCTATGGTACAGTTTGAAGAAAGATATGCTCACGTACATGCAGTAGATTAAAATACTGATATAGTTTTAACACCATAGTGACTGCAGGATGGGAGTTTCACTTTATAGAAGCTTCTACTTTATAGAAGCTTCTATTTCTAAAAGATGAGCTGTCAGTAAAACAAAGATGTCACCAGAAGTTGCAGTTGGTGCTTTATTATTTATTTAAGTGACAGAACAATAAGCCAGCCATCCAGGCTTTGCCCAATGAGCATTTGAAAGCGTGTCTCTCCACCTTACACACTAAAACCTGTATCATCTCCATATTCTGGAGGGATATTTTATTATATCTTCATGTAGTCTACAGTTGAGCTACTTTAGAAAATTCTCGCTTATAGCTATTTTAACCTCTTTTTGGCACAGTAGAAAATGATGAAGAAATTGAACGCATTTGTTCTTGTATAGGGTGAACATTTCCCATTGATATGCACTCACCACATACAATAAATTCAAAAGAAATAACTTACAAGCCTTTTAGAAGGGAGCAGAGTAATGGGAAGGAACTGAATGCCAGATAATGCAATATTTAAAAAAAAAACCAAATTTGAAGCACCATCCCATGACCACAGAATAGTAACTGTATCATTTTTATGTCAAACAAACACCTCAGAAACCAACAAAGATGTGAGACACGGAGCCTGCTACTCAGACTTCAGTATAATATAAAGCTTTTAAGTATATTTTGAAAGAAATAATCATGGAAAAAAGGAAAACTAAAATAAGAAAGCCAAAAAGATAAATTATAATTCTAAATTAATAAAAAAATCTTTCATTTGCTAAAAAAACTGACTTATATTACACTCATTTATCTGAAGTTCAATAAAAGAGCTGATGTGATATTGTGTGAAAAATTATTAGTGAAGACATAAGTTGTGTAACAAGAGGTCTCAAGGGGAAGACACAATAGGTAGCATGAAGATACGTTGCAACAGATTTACAGGAAGCCCTCATATCCATTACTGCCCTTTGATAAAACAGGTGAATTTGCTGACATAATTTCTCAGGACCTCACTTGAGAGACACTAGCAAAAAGTAAAACTGTATATCATATAGAGAGGTCTAGTGGTTTTAAAGACTGACACAAAGAAAATCCCTCTGTAAAAAGAGCAAAGTGAAGCACTGGAAATCTTCTAAGAGCTGCTAAGAGGTATGGGTCCTCCACAGAAACAAACTGGATCACAGAGGACGTGTTTGTGTTCCAATTGCTCACAGCACAATGAGGAAATGGCTGTGTGAAGCTGCCGTGAGAAGGGAACAGGGCTTCTCACACGGAAGATTTCTAGCAAAGGAAGGCAGTATCATTGTCATTCTTCAGGGTATCTACTAGAGATAATGTGGAATGCTGCTTGCATCCCTGCTTTCCCCATTCAAGAAATGTGAACTCATGGTGTAAAAGGAGCAGATGGGAAAACATGTCCAGGGGAACTGTGAGTATTTTATGAGATATTTGAAAAACTGGGTTTCATTCTAGCCAAACGAAAGCTGAGAGAGAATGCGATTACATTCTACAAATTCACAGGGAGGGTAAACACTAGGGAAGAGCTGTTTAAACTTAAGGCATTGTTGGCATAAGAACAAAGGGGTATGAGTTGGCCATGAATAATTTTAAGATGGAAATTATAGGAAGGTTTGTAGCCACAAGAACACTGAAGTTCTCAACCAACCTCCCAATCTGGCTAGGGGAAATAGTAACTTGTTTTAAGACAATGCTCGACTCATTTATGAAAAGTGCTATGCAATATGGAGGGGGAACCTCAGTCACACAGGAAAACTCTTTTGTCCCACATTTCTATATCCTTAGGGGTCTGTGTGTGGAAGAGGAATGCTATTTTTCTTTCTTCTTGTCATGGCCTATAACACGCTGGTTTAAATATTGGTAGGGGAAAAGTTACTCAGTTGCTACTACAACAGCTTCTGAGTTTTAATTTGAATAATGAATGTACTAAATAAGCTATTAAGTCAAAAGATGAATGGAATTACAGAGTATTATTTTCTGGAAAAATCTCCTCTGACTGTTGCTGAATCATTAGAACACACAGCAAGGAAACGTGACTTGCTCAAAGTGTCAGTGCAGTTGCACGTGTTATTTTAGATTTACCAGGAATATGTGTCTATGTGAAAATGATTTTACACTGCAGACTTGGAAAACAGAAGGAGCAGCCCTTGCAACAACCTTATTCTTAGCTATCAGTTTGTGTACCTTTACTGCATGGAAAGCATTACAACAGTTTAATTAAATTTCTTAAGGTCAGTGAAATGCCATTGTTTTGACAATCAGCTGTGATCACATAAACCTTGGGGTCCAGATGGCTGGCTGTTTAATGGCAACACTGCATTGACAAATTCTCCAATTAGATAGACATTAATATTACATCCTTTCGGATTCTGAGCACAGCCTGACCTAGCCGAAGTGGGCTGGTGTCTTGCTTAATCCCTTGTGCATGCTCACAGAATGTTATCGTGCTGTTATAGTGGGTTCATCCATCACAACCGCCCCGGCTGCTCAGCATGCTGAACATTATTGAGTTTGTAAAAACAGATGTCATAACACACTGCTGGTAGAATTGTGGTCTCTCAAGGGACAGCAAAAGAAACCACCCCCTCCACACACACGCACGCACGGACATGTGCACACACGTGCTGGGAGCACGGGTGTATTGTGTGAATTCTCCCCTGGATACCCTGGGCCTGACAGGGAAGGGAAGATCCCTGATTTATGAGTATTCAGAGGCCTGCATATCTCCATGCAGATAACTGCCCTTGTTGCCAGAGGCGCTGTATTCCTTACATCAAATTTGCTCTTTTTGCTTTAATGGCTCAAGATACACCACGGTAAAAACACAGAATTACAGCCTGCATTAAACTGCAGTGGTCTTGTCTTGCATGGAGCAGTTCCCCTGCATTACAATGAGTTCCTGGGGGCAGAACACACTTTCCCCTTCACCATCTCTATGGCCAGCTCTGTCTCCAGAAATGTGGGGATCCCAAGATCTGATAGTTTGATTGAAACAGAGAATGGGGCAATGACACCAGCCGATGCTCACTTGCTTCAAATTTCCCCCTCTCCCTGCTTTTTTAATTCAAGACAAAAAAAAATCTGTTATTTTTAATTAGATTTCATTATTCTCCACTGTCTTCCCCTGGGCAGTGGTGGCAACGATAATTACCTACAGCAACACTTACAGCCTTTTCTTGTACCAGAGCAACCTCATCAAGAAACAGTGGTTACCCTAACGCAGCTCTCCACCAGGCTGTCTCTCATTTCTGTGCTTCTCATGCGGAACAACCCTTTCCAGTTTCCCCCCTTGGAATTCCTGTCCAGGGTACAAGAGATATGGACAATAAGAAAGCATTGCAGTGTCTGTGTGTACTACTGCCTCCTCAACTATATGATGGTTACTCTTTGAAATCTTCCCTCTGAGTATGCACTAGTTTGTCCTATCTTCTGCAGTTCAAATGAGGGATCTACTGAATTTGGTAGCTTCTCAGAACTAAGTTTCTTAGGTTTCTCAGAACATGATGTTAAGAAACCCATCATTTGCATTTCTCTAAATAACCTTGAATTGCCAGGAAGGCACTGTCTTGCACTAAAGAAGGAATGCTCTTAGGAGTTCTAGGCTTAATGACAACCAAAAATTCTTGCTTTATTAAACGACCAGAACAACAGGAGGAAGAATAATCCATTGATATTGTAAACACTGAAAACTAACATCCCTTATTTGTGATGAAAGTGTGCACCTCAAGGTTACACATCCTATCAGAATAACTAATCTCCAGACAAAACTTAGCTACCAGGTATATTTTCAGCTTTTCCACTCTTATTTACCCAAGACTGTCCTGAACTGGTTTCCATCTGTGATAGTAAAAACTACTTTCTGGTAGATTGACTGATATGAGTGGTGATGGGAAGAAAGACATTATTCACTGAAGAAAGTGAAAGGCATTTTCAGAAAAGACTACCACTATTTTGAAGCACTGAGTGACTTTGTATTCTATTGATAACCCCAGAGTAAATACAGATATTAAATATCACTTTCACAGCAGAGGAATTTCCCTTTCAGAAGAGTAGACCTTCATTAATCTATATGTGAATTTAAATTTAAAGTACATGTGAATTTAGATTAGCACTTGTACATCTTTGCACTTATGTGTCTATACTTACCTATTCAGAAAAGAGAGACGGTCAAACAACTCATGAAATAATTTGTTTTGCTGATAAATACACAGTCCCTTTATCTGCAGTAGTAATTGGACACTTTTTTTAGACCCCAAAATATTTGTAAATCTTGAAAATTTGTAATGATTTTTCTGATAATTTGTACTAGGAGTGTGCTCTTCACTTATCTTTCTGTGATTTAAATGAACACCAAGAGGTTATGTGGAGTAAATGGGCTGAGTGAAGGATCTGAGAACAACTTGCAGAAAGTATTCAGCAATGACTTTCACAAAGCAGTGACTCATAGGTGGATTAAAAAAAAAATAGAGGTGCTTAGTTCCCTTCAAAATTAATGAGATGTGTGATGCTTTTTTAGAAAGTCTTTTATAGTCTAGAAACTGATTTTTTTCCCTGATGTCACAGATGATGACTGATATACTTAAACATGTTTTATGGTATAACTTTAATTTTAAGAAGCCTGAATGTCTCCACATGAAGCACAATGAAGCACAATGTCTCCACGAGGTAAGGCTAATTACATGCTTGTGCCTTTGAGTAGAAATATTGGAATGGGCTCTTGTGATGGTTTGACTCTGGCCAGGTGCCAGGTGCCCACCGAGTTGCCCTGTAGCTCCCTCCCCCAGAGGGACAGGGCAAAGGACAAGATGAATCAGTGGGTCGAGATAAGGCAGTTTTTATTGAAGGGACAGAAAAGCAAAAGCAGGGTCTGTGCACACATAAGCAAAAGGAGGAGAAGTCAATCTCTACTTCCCATCAGCAAGCGATGTTCAGGCACGTCCCGGGAAGCAGGGCCTCAGCACACGTAGTGGTTCCGTGGGAAGGCAGACATTACAGAGTGCCCCCCCTCCTCCTCTCTCTCTCTTGGCTTTCATACCTGATCTGATGCCATATGGGATGGAATATCCCTTTGGTTCCTTCGGATCATCTGGCCTGCTTGTTTTCCCTCCCGAGGTCTTGCCCACTCCCTGCCCCTTGATGGGGGAGAATGTTAGAGGGACAGTGCTGCTCAGCAGGAGCCAAAACACTGCTGTGTTATCACCTGAAGCACAGCACTGGCAGGGCTGCTGAACTCTACCTCCATTAGAAACAATACAGCTCTGTATATATTACTGAAGAAAAGTATTATTTAACATGAAGGCATTGTTTAATGATAGATAGCAACAGGTACTATAATAGTCTTGCATTTCAAGAAGAGTTCAAAACCATAAAGTTAGTCCTGTGAATTTTTAATGTTTATAGAAAATGCCAAGGCAATTATAAGCAATCTATAACTTTAAAGTTTTTGAGATAATTACATGATTTTATTATGTTTCTTTTTATTTCTTGCACATAGCAAGCTTAATTATGGGTGGGGTCATAAAGTGCAAAAGAGAAAGGCTTACAGTAAAGGAGATGCCATTTTAATTTTACATTATTCATGAGTTCAGATGTCCAATGAGTTTACAGCCAAAAGAGAATGCAAAAAACTTGATTTCTTCTGCAAATAGAAAGAACAAAACTCACACTCCTTTAGATGTACACCCAAGTTCTTAATAAAAACCAAAAAAACCAAAAATCCCCACAACAGCAAAGTTATCTGCCTGAGTATGTTCCCTACCATTCAACTGCTGCTATAGTCAACAACAAGGTGTCTGTGTGTGTAGCTGGACTTCTCTGACAATTATAAGAGGTGAATTGGATGGAAGGGCAGTTTTCCATCATGCCATGGCAATCTTACAAGCAGAACTGATTACCATATATTCAGACACTCGTTGACTTTGTCAGCAATGAATCACCATGTCTTCTGAAACCCATGTTTCTGGAGATGCTCTTCAGGTTGTGAGGGATCAGTCACAACTTTGTCCACCCATTAATCACATCAGATTATTTTTAGCTGTACCCTTTCTGCTTTGCAAGTGTAGTTCCACATGCCACTTCCCACAAACCACAAGCACAGATTGCAGCAATGACATGACTAAACAGGCTTAAAAGTCTCACTCCAGGACCATAAGGCCATCAGATACACTCTTGCTTTTCCAAACTGTGAAGTCATGACTTAGACTGTCATCAATGAGGAAGACACCACAGAGGTTTTCTTTCTGTTGTTAAAATGAAGAATACAAATATCCCAGACATACATCCTCAAATCATATCTTATTGTGTTAAAAATACCCCTATTTGTAAATTAGTTGTTAATGGAAATTTTTATATGAGCAAGTGGCATAAAAACAGAATTACTGTCTCTGTGTGGGATAGCTCAGCATAAACAAACAGACAGATTTACCTTATTTTAGATTTGATTCTGCTCTTCTGTTCTGGCAACCTCCTGAAGATGTACTACTCTGTAGAAAAGAGGAAGGAGGAAGAAAGAAACAAGCAGCAGGATCAGAATAAAATAGGAGATATTTCCTGAGAGGGTAGTGAGACACTGGAACAGGTTGTCCAGAAAAGTTGTGGATGTCCCTCCTTGCAAGTTCGAGGCTGGGCTGGATGGGCCCTAAACAACCTGATCTAGTGGCATCCCTGTCTATGGCAAGGGGGTTATAACTAGATGATATTTAAGATCTCTGCCAATCCAAACCAGTCTATCATTCTGTGAATCTATGATAATCACTCACTGGGCAGTGAAACCATGAAACTCATTGTCACAAGGATGTTGTACAGGCATTCTGAAAGCAGTTCATTAAAACAAAGGAAGAGAAATGCACCAGTGACAAAACCTCACGTGTTCAAACCCTTGTTCACTAAAACACAAATTAATGGAAAATGAAATGATTCCTTGGGGACAATGTCAACGTGTGCTTGTCTTGGTGGCATACTCTTCACAAGGCATGTGCTGCAGGTGATGGGGAGACGACAAAAGCTGGAAGGAGCTCTGACCCCATGTGCTTGCTCTCACATTCTGTATAATGTGTAGAGTCTGTCACACAGATCATGAAGGAGGTGTGGACTTTGGAGGTACAGAAAAGAGGGACAGGACAGGAAGAAATCAGTTCACTTTGCTCTTATTCTGAGTAATTCACCCATTTCAGATGTCTTGTACCTCAAATCCTGTCCATGCAAAACTCAGATGGTGTCACTGAATCCATTATCCTCTCACGCTATTTCTGGTTGTCTGTTTTGACCATGAAATGAGTTGCAGACTAGAAAAACCTCTTTAGCTGTTAAGGAGGTGAAAGATTGAAACAGGCTCCCTGCAGAAAATGCTAAACCTCCTGCCCCAAGAATTTTTAAACCAGGGCAGAAAAATTTCTTCCAGCGAGGAACAGAGCACATTTTGTCCTGGAACGGAGGGACTGAATAACTCCCTACATTTCACTGTACTTGCTTTGCCCCAGAGTACCTGTTTCTTTTCAAGTCCACGATTTTTAATGATAATGGTGCTCCCTGTCTTTTTCTCCTCAGCCTTACGTCTTCTCACTTGTTAAGGCTGGCAGAGGCTGAAGAAAACACTGTAGTTCATAGCTTCTACTCTGCCCCATTTTATAAGTGGTTTAAAGGAGGTGCAGAAAATTGTAAGTTATTCTTAGATATCAACACATTATTGTCCCTTTATTTGATATGCAAGTACATAAAAGAAAGACAATTATTTTAGCTAGATCCAGTTATAACTCTTTGGAGTTTCAGAGATGGATTTTTTCAAGAACAATTAAAGATGCATCACACCATGCTCTGCTGCATTCAGAGTGCAGCACTCTGAGTGCTACTTGCTTTTTGAAGTTCCTCACCTCATAGGAAGCCCTTTAGAAGAGAGACACAAAGTCTGTGTTCCCCTCAATAGTCACACAAACAAGCACTTGGTGCCTCGTCTGCCTGCTGTCAACCCAGGAAGGCTTGGTATCCTTAAAGAACAGCTGTAAAAGCCAAATAACTTTGTTACCAATGAGAAGTGTTTGCTGGAGTTTATAGGTGAAGTCTGAAGGCAAAGAGATGTTTTGTATCTGTGATTTGGAGGCTATGCAAAGTTCTGCAAAGAGGGGACCACGCTTTGGCTTACACAACTGAAAGCAAGTAAGTAAATAAATACAGTCGTATCACCCAACAGCCCCCATAAAGGTCAAGCTGTTCTTGGCTGTTCTTTCTTACTCTGCAAGGGGAGTCTATTGCTATTTCAAGGTGTGATGATATTCTTCTTGGAAAACATCCTGTCTCCCTGGGAAACAAGTTCAGATGTAGTCCTTGGAACTGCTGATGCAAATACCTCACTGCTATCAAAGTTATTCTCGCAAAATACATTGTTTTGCCTGTGTAGAAAGACCTTTCCCCCTTGTTAGGTCCTTAAAGAACAGAAGCCCAGGTAAGTATGTATCTCATTGCCCAAAATTCACCCACAATAAATATATCTCTGACATTTTTTTCTACAAACAAGCTTAAACTCTTGTTTTGAAAGCTTATCAATCGATATGCCTCTCATTTCTTCTCACTCCTGATATGGACAACACTTTCTGTGTATTTCATTAACGTTACTAGCATATTGTTGAAAGTAAATATCATAAAAGTGCTACATAGTTTGTGCTGTTTATGCAAACAATTCTTTGCTATCCCTTGTATTCATAATCCTAATACACTGTGGTACACCATCATATTATTTCAAAAAGCCAAGTTTCTCTATTTGAAGGACTTTTTCTGCACATTTTCCAGTTTGGATTCACCTTTTCTGAGCAGAATATTGGGGTTTTTTTTCTGAAAAATCAGATTTTGGTCATATCAGAGCTGGAACATTCACTGAAGTGGAAAACTTATTATTCCCATGGTGAATACTTTCATTTTCTGTGTTGCTTGATACCTAGTGATTGAAAAAGAGTCTCATTATTAGTTACAGTATATCAAGCAAAATTAAAGAGGATTCTATTCTGTTAATCAAGCAAGATAACTGCCAGGAAAATGGTCGATCTTGTATACTCAGGTTACAACAGCCTGACTTTTCATAGGTTTTAAAAAAAATCAGGAACTGTTACAATTATGTGATGGTGGCCAAACACAGGCTAGACTATGGCTTTCCCTTCGACTGCCTGTGAAGAAATTATTTGTCTGCCTTCCTTAGATAAGATCTAATCTTGATTTGTGGACCAAGAGTGCCAGCTAGTTCACTGTCTTTGCTGGAATACTCCTGGCTGAATGGCACAGGGAGGACCGTGTTGAACACCTGGGGATCCAGACAGGGTGTGTGTGCAGTTGTACTGAGTTTACCAAGATCATTCTCTGGCACGGGCTGTTTCACAATAACAATTGCACAAACCCTCAAGGGTACTTTCTTTCAAGAAGTAGAGCAGCAAGACACTGAGGGAGGAAAAAATATTTTTCTCTTTCTCTAATAGTTACAGAAAATCTCATAAAAGGGAGAAATGTAAATTACTCTCCTGCAACGAGGTGTTGTGGAAGTAGAGCTTCCCTACCTTTCTCTATCGAGTTTTTCAGATGCTGGAAGATCTTTGTGTTTCCCAGAGTTTTTCCCTTACTGGTCTAAACAAACCCATACCTTGGAGCCTTTTCCTGCAGGCTCTGTATAACCAGGCACAGAATGCCCATTGCTCATCTCCAGTGTATAAAGCAATCCAGCTTATGTGACTGGTTAGTTCCATAACCTTCTTGTACAGGCACTGATGTTGCATGGTCAGGAGAGTTTATTTCAGTCTATATTTATTTTTTGTGACTGGAATATTTTTTTGTGACTCTGATGTTCTGTTGGTGGCTATTCTGAGACAATGGTCCCTTGACTGTCATAAGGAGGTGATCAAGCATGTCCATACGTGAAAGTTGTTTCTGCCCTTGTAAAAGTTCTCAAACTCTGCATGGTAACGGGACAGCAGTGGTGTTTCTTTCAAGAACAGATATGCAGATTAGCCCAAAGGACTCCTAAGTAGCCCAGTCATCCACTCCCTGAAATGTTTGTTCAGTGCCAAGAAATAGGTTTGGAGGACTTCCTGAAACAGAAGTTTTGCATTTCTGTTTAATAGATTTTTCTTTCATTAATTTGTCTTGATGTTGTTTGAATGAAGATGAACATGAACACCCCACGTGCTTGGTAGCAATAAGTTCAATAGTGTAATAGCACAATATATTGATAAAGACCACCTTTCCTTATGAACCTACTTCCTCAACATTTCCTTCAACTCTCTCCAGTTCTGTGGTTTTAAGATATTATGTGACACAGTGAACAACCATTCTGTCCTGCCTTCCACCATATCTGATGTAATTACACAGTCTTTAATCATGGACATTTCCTAACTGGAGAATCACTGTTTAATCTTTTCCTGCACCTAAACTTTTCAGCATTTTTACCATTATTATGGCCTTTCTCTGTACTGTTCTCGATTGTTATGCATATTTTTTTTTTTTTTTTTGAGGCTAAACAGGAGGAAGCATAACTCTAACCTGGCACTTAGCCAGAAAAAGGAAAGCCTACTGACAAAACTATTTCTGTATTTTACCTGCTCATTATTTAATAGAAAATATGTCACTAGACCTATCACATACTGAATTATGCCTTGATCAGAATGGCATCTGCATGTTACAGATACAAGGTCCAAGGAAGAGATGGCTGGTACATAAATGTAATAGAAGAAATTTTTGCTTGTACTACAGTAGGAAAGGTTTACAATGAAAAAATTAGATTTACGTAACAACAACCAACCTTTACCTCCAGCTGGGAATCTTGCTAAAATCCGTTTTGACAAAAAAAATGTACCTGCCTGGTTAGACTAGCTATCTCTTCCTCAGCAATGCCATGAATTAGTAAGCTGAAGAAAGTTCCCAATGTCACAAATATTGCACACAACCCTTGACAGAACAAGATTGGTTATATATCACTTTTATGGTATGATCCATGAAGATTTTAGAAGTAAACTGAAAGAAAGCTTGTACAAGTCACTTATTTTGATTGTGGTTAAACATCATCAATATAGCTAAAATAGACACGATGTAAAATATCAAAACATTAGTAGTAATAACAATTTTAATTTTAGAAATTATACAACTGGATGAAAATAATTGTAAGAGAATTGATACAAGAAAACTTTAATTCATTAACTTTTTAATGTTTCTATTGCTGTTACCTGACATGTCTCTCTTTGACAGATTGATTTTTAAGATATCAATAAAAATGGCTTGTAGTTACCATAAAATCTCATGCCCCAAGAAGAGCAATAAGCAAGTCCCCAAATGGTAATAGCCTCCTAGCAGATACCTGAGTGTAAATAGCATAGAATTAAAACCAACAGGCTCTTCTTTAAAGGCAACATTGCAGTATTTGGTCTATATGCAGCCATCTATTGAGAGAAATCATGTATAACAGACACAGTGCATTCTCCATGACACTGGAGGCTGCTGTGAAAACTGAAGAAAAAAAATGTTCCTTCTAGGAAACCAGTAGTTGTACAAAGAATATAAGGTTTATTCCTATTTTGAAGAATGACAGGTTGCAAGTATAAAGGCCAAAAGATTACAGACATGATAATGAAACAGCTAAACTGAGAGAAATGTTTCACAATGTTCCCAAAAAAAATAATTAGAATCTCTCGATGGAAACAGTATGCAACAGCACAAGGTGAGATTTGGTGCACGTATTGTGGCACCAGGAGAGGGAAATAATGACAACACTGTGATGTGGTGTCATTGATAAGTTTAGAAGGGACAAGAAGTGTGGCTGTGAGGGAAGGAGGGAGAAGGAACTCATGAATTTGCTGGGGATTCAAGACTGTGGCCACAAAGTCAGGGCAGAGCAAGTAACACTGAGGCTTGGCTTCTGGCTTTGCAAGATTCAGCATCCCTGGATGATGTGGGACAGTGGGTCATGGATGACACCATGTGATACTAGTGACAGAATCCCTTGGTCATCAGTGCTTGGACTCAGCAGGGATATTTTGGTCTCCTCAGTGTCCTGGGAAAAGCATCATCTTGTTTTAGGTAGATGTGTTAAAGAAATAAGTCAGAGATAAGTGCCATTATACCACATGGCTTATTTGTCTTTTTGTATTTTGTAGAGAAATGCAGGATTTCTTGTTGCCTTTTTGTTAATTAAATTTTAAGAGTTTGAATGTTTCTCTGCATTTCAATCTCATGGGATTTCATGCCACTGTTTGATGCAAGGCCTGCTTGTTTAGTGGATTTTGTGAGAAAATGGGAGCTGAAGATGACTGATATTTATAACAGGAATGGAATATTGCTTGGCTTAATTTTTAATGTCCTGATTACTGTTCAGTAGAGAGCAGCTGCTGGTGTGCTTTTTATCTGATTGCATTTTTAAGTTCAGGAAAGGTACCTGAAGTTAGTTTGGGCTTCACTTGGTTGTAAAGATGAAAAAAATATCACAGGACAGAATGAAATAATAACTACAATGACTCTTTCATTAATCATTCACAATTAATTATTCAATTGTTAGTTCTTTCACGTGGGCCTTAAACCAAATAATGTAAATAAGGGGTGTGGTCTAGGCCTTTTAATTATCAGAAGACCTGTGGGGGGAAAGGATGGGACACAAGAATGTATGACCTATTTTTGGCACCTGCTAGCACAGCACTCCACCACATAAAATGGCTGTAAAATGGCTCCTAAGAGTGGTCAGACTAAGTCTTATTTACTTACTTAATTCTGTATCTGTGACCATAGCAGAAATAGCAGTGATTTTTTTTTTCCCAAAATACCTATTACAAACCATTAAAATGTTGTTGTTGTTGTTGTAGTATTTTGTCACAGACACAAATTTTTAAAGTTTGAGTTGTACTTTTGGTGTCCATATGGATAGGATGTGGATGTGATGCATAAAGGTTTTGTAAAAACAAAGTCTTATTTATGCTAAAGATTAAGTGTGATCTGAACTGTGCCGTCCTCACCTACTGCACACACTACTCACACAACAGCAGACTTACTGCATTCAGCAGACTGCTATGAAATTCTGAGATTTGTAGAAAACAAATTATAACAAACAAATCACAATGCTGGGACCTCATTCCCTTTTTAAGGCATCCTCCCCCCCCGCCCCATCATTTATAAATATTTCAGATGCTCTTAGCAGATTTTGGATTTAACCTATAAATTAAGTTTGCTCATCTGGTTCATTATATATTGACTGTATAGCTTGGGCAGGGATATTTGCATTTACAGATGCAAACTCTGGCATCCTCCCTGTCCCCACCAAGTAATTTCTGTTTTTCAGCTGTATCTGTTGATACACAGTGGTATATAATTATATGTATATATATGTACATGCATGTATATATGCACACTGCTAGTTGAAGCATAAAGGAAAAAGCTCATAGCTATTACAGATTAAAAAAAGAGTAACAAGAAACAGGCAGAACGATTGCTTGAAGAGAGGAAAACATCTGAATGGTTGCAGGAGGAGTAAACTCACTAGGAAAATGCTGGAAATGTGCTGTTTGGAACAGGCAAGGTGGGGGCCGTGGTGGCTGGAAGTTTACACAGCAAGTGGGTTGTGACACAGAACTCTGTAGCGTCAAAGGAGGGGAAGGGATGAGCAAAAAGCCTTTCCCTCCAATAACTGTTCCCATCTGCCTTTCTAAAGACACGGTCTTTTTAAAGCCTGGCTCATATTTTTAGCATTTCTGTAGGTGAGATGCCTGATAATAAATCCTGATTTATAAGGCAATAACTGAGAAGAAAATTAAGTCAGGTAAAATAGGCTTAAAAGATTTTGTTTTCTGGCAACATAATCTGGCAATACTGAAAGGTGTTCCCAGCAGGCACTAGCAGATGAAGATAAGTTTATGGAGCAGCATCCTTTTTCTTTTCTCTTAGTGTGTTAAAACACTTTGAATTAAGCAGATGAGATCTTCTAGGCAATAATGACAGAGCTAAAATTGAGAGTTAAGTGCATTCTTTCAGTTTGCCCCATTTTTGAGCAGAGTGATGCTCATCTATGACTTCACATTTAGGCTGCTTCTTGGTCATATGCAAATACTCCGAAGGGCTTTGGGATGGTAAAGCTGATGTCTTCTATTCCCTCTATCCCTCACATAACTAATTGCTTGGTTTCCCTAAGCATGAAATGATGTTGATGGAAGCCTGTTGAGCTTATTGTCTTTATGTATTTCGTTCTCATTGTTCCAGAAATCATTTTCTTCATGGTGATCAAGGTCAGCAAAAGGGTGGAGTCTGTCCCTCAGTAATGAGAGCATATGTCTCTGGGCAAAACCGTGCATGTTGATTTTGGATGGGGTACAGTTGATTTTTTTCACAGTGGCTACTAAAAGGCTGTTTTGGATTTGTGCTGAACACAGAATTCATAACATAGAGATGATTTTGTTATAGCTGAGCAGGGCTAACACAGAGCCAAGGCCTTTTCTTCTTTTCATTCTGCCCTGCTGGCAAGGAAGTTGGGCGTGCCTGGGAGACTGGGAGGAGCCACAGCCAGGAGAGGTGACCCAAACTGACCAAAAGGATATTCCAGACCATATGACATCATGCTCAGAATAGAAAGTGGGGGGAAGGAGACAGGAGGGATTTTGGAATGATGGCATTTGTCTTCCCAACTCACCGTTAATATATGTTGGGGCCCTGCCCTCCTGGAGATGGCTGAATATCTGCCTGCCCATGGGAAGTAGTGAATTCATTTCTTGTTTGGCTTTGTTTGCATGCATGGCTTTTGCTTTTCTTATGAAAGTTTTTATATCAACCCATGAGTTTTCCAGCTTTTACCCTTAAAATTCTTTCCCCAGTCCTACTGCTGGGAGAGTGAGCGATCATCTGCAGAGGGCTTGGTGGATGGCTGTGATTGAAACACAACACTCTGACAGAATCATCACACCCAGTTCTCCCTGTTCCCCAGGATACTCTCTTTGGACAACATTTTTAAACATTGGAAATATATACATCCTCTTCTTCTTCTAGTAATAATAATGATAACATTAATATTCATCATGATCATCAGTATTTTATGACAGTAATTGCAGAATATTCCAATGAATTGGCCTGAAATAGGCTATTAAATATATAAAGTAAAGTCATCCATAATGAGAAGACATCATCCATCATAGCAAGACACCAGCCTCTGAAATCCTTTGCTCTGCTCTGTTTTGTTGAGGGTTGCTTACTAACTTTCAATCATTTTAAAGAAAAAACCTAAATCTTTGATACACATCCTTGGCAGATGTTTATTTTTCCAAAAAACAATTTCTATCCTAAAAAAAGCATTTCCAAAATAATGGTATTCACAAAACTGCAGTTTTTGATAAACACAAAGAGTCAATAAAATTTCCATTATTATTTCAGTGGTTGTGTGTACCACATTTCATTTAAGTATTCATATTTTTAATTAAAAAATAATAGTCTTTAAATGTGCTAGAGAAAAACAATAACTATTTCCAGATCTTAGTCTTCCTGTTTTCTTAATTGCATTACCAAGAGAGTGACCATATTGGTGGAAGTGGAAAACTGACTGTTAAGCCCCTTGACCTAGGTTGACTATGAAGCAAAAAGAAATCTTAGCCATTTATAGAACAAATTTTCTTATCAACATGGCGTGAATGCACTGCTTTTCCCTAAGAAAGATGGTGGGAGCCAACTGAGTTATGAATGGCATGTTCAAATATTTCTTCAAGGGGTTAGTTTAATTTCATGTTTCAGAAGACCTACTGAGGACTTTATTTCATTTTTACTTATTAACACTTCAGTGTTATAGTTTAGTTTAATGAAATAAGTTATACTATTTGTTTCCTCAGGAAAAAAATTCACAAAGGCAATCAGCAAGATTAAGAAGCATTGAACAACTTTTCCTGCCCTAAAGCACAGTAAATGTCACTTCCAAATTCCTTAATGCCTGTTGATCAATTTAACTTCTTTGCTAACTTTTCCTAACCCATGAATAGCTGAATTTTTTTTTATCTTTCATACTTTTTTAAACAGTAAGACATACAGTGATCTTTTTAAACTTGAAGAGATATCTATCCATACACAATTCTTTTCTAAATAAACATGAAAACTGAAGTAGTTATACAGCTATTGTAATATTCAGCCCAAGAGAATGTTTTATCTTATCTTTGTTCTCCACCATAATTCAACATTTACAACAAATTCTGCAGTAGGTTCCCTTCTTATGCCAGTAGTTTTGGCTACTGTGTTTCTATCCATCTTCTTAGAGTTATACTGCAATCCCACAGTTTGTTAGAAATGGTTTGTTTCGTGTGTTTGTTTTTCTTTGGGTAGGGTGTGTGTGTGTATAGATCAGTCTTGCAAGATGAAGAGCATCTCTTCTACAACACCTCCATCTTTGAAAATTATAATGTGACCCCGCTCAAGCTGTCTTGGGAAATGTACCACAGTGGAAGCCTCTGGTGAATGCAAGTGAGAACAAATACACACAAAAGCCTTTGAAATATAATTTCCAGGAGGTACTGATGTATTTCTTATGAACAGTCCTATGTAGTTTTAGTTTTGAGAAAACCAGTTTCTGTTGAAGAACTTTTCAGTAGAGGGAATTCCAAAATCTAATCATACCAAAAGGTAGATGTTATGTTACATAGACAGACATAGAGCACAAATAGAAATCAATAATTATAGTTTACATATAAAGGCTAGAGAGGGACTGAAGTTCCCTGCAATTCAATTATATGACTGGCATGGCATTTGTTGACATGTTCAGCTGTGTATGAAAGCCATTTTCAATGCATCTGCACTCTGGAGACACTTTCCCTAAAACCATCAGTGCATAGGAAGAACTCATTTCACTTCAGCAATGGATACAACACAGTAGGAGGAAACACCTCTGTCCATAACTGCCCGTGGAGTATGTTCTGTATGGAAACAGAAATAAAAAATACAGGGTGGGGGGGGATAGGACACGCTTTGTATTTCAGTGTGGAATTGTAATATAGGTCCTGGAAACAGCCACAGTTATGGGGAAATGCCTGCTATCTGTACATACACAAGGAATATAGAGGGGAAAACCCAGCAGACTTTTTATAGGAAGCTCATGGCATATTGAGCTGGAATCAGGTTACCGGAACTCATAAAGCAAAATATATTAAAAGCAAACACTTGAAAAGTCTCCACTGTACAAGTAATATATATTATGCATGGTATATACATAAACCTTTTCTTAATTTACTGGGACAAATTTAGGACTATGTTTAATTCCTGAAATGTACCACAGATGATGTAAATGCAGATCTTAATGTAGACTTAAATGCAGCACCCTATACTCCTTTTAAACAAGCTACCAAATATCTTACATTTTAAATGCTACCCTTGGAACAAACATTTCCTTATTGTAGTGTAAGGGAGGGTTACCTCTGGACTATCCTACAATTCAGATTAGTCTTTAGATCTTGCATTTATGTTTTTGTGTTATTGTTTTTTCACATTGTTGCCACTAGAGCTTGCTACAATGCAATCAGATAGGCTTTAATATATTCATTTCAAATCACTGAGCAATATAGAGATCAAATTTCCAACCCCTCACCTTTTAATCCCCAAATTAAAAGAAGGATTTTAATGTGTAGGGAAGGTGAATTTCAAATTTGCCATCAGGTAATTACATGGGGCTGTTGTTAGGTGTTTCTCAGTATTTGCTTTGGGAATCCTATTAGTTTGGACTTACAAGACAAGCTGAGAGAGACTTAGACAGAACCATATTCCATCATATTATGTTACTCTGTTAAAATTCAATCATTTAATAAAATAAGGCATTTTTAGCTGGGCTTTAATTTTAAAAGAGCAGGGACAAAGTTTCAACATTTCAAAATAAGTAATTTTGACATTTTTGATGAAAGCTTTACAGTTTTTTCTTGGTAAAACTGTTTTCATTTTAAAATCCTGTTTTGCTTTATAGCAAGTTAACACTTTAAATTTGAACAGCAAAACAAAATTGCTTCAATTACTAGAAAAACATATTTTTTTCTGCTCAACTCTTCTGGACCTTTTTCTTTCAGATGTAAATTTTAAAAGCTCAGTTTCCTTTCCATCTATAAATAGGCTGTGTTTCAAAATCTGTGAATTATTGGCAAACTGAAGTACTCTATCATTCACACCACTCTTCCTGTGATAAAATTTGTCAAGTCATTAAATATAAGAGTGGGCAAAAATAAGATTATTTTCTCATCCAAGCTGAAGATTTGCATTCCAAATCTCATTGAAATGTCGCATTGAAGTTACACACCACTTCAGTTTGGAAGAGAAAACCTTGGTGAAATCCAAGATATGTAGATATAATTATAACAGTCTCCTTCTATTTTTGGGAACTCCATCTTTCATTGATCTGTTCACTCTTGTTTTCAGTGGTCAAAACTATGGATCATTCAGTCAGCTGATTATTTCAGGTCCTGATAAAGCTTGAGGACTAAAGCCAACACAGTTCTTTCTCACTCTCCTCCCCTTGCAGGCGTGAAAGCACAAACCAGCACACTCCTGTTTGAGCAGCTTTTGAAGGAAACTTATGTACAAGGGGAAAGCTAAAATGGAAGCTTCTTCCAAATGAGAATGTGGTAGAACTTTGTTTCCTATTTTGAAGACAGCAAAAGGTGAAAAAAGCTGGAAGATATGAAAATGACAGTGGAACAGGGGGGTATTCTGTCTTCATTGAGTGAACTCCTGCACTGTTAGAGAAACTGGGGAAAATAAAATTGCAAAAGCTCCCCACAGACAGGTGGGCCCTGTCCGTGTTAGGAGGCAGCTGGAGGACTTACCACAGGGGCTACTTTCTTCTGCTTTCTCTTACATGTGCTCTTCCCAGCCTTCATTGCACTATTCAGTTCAGCATGCACATGGAGTTAATGTTTTCTTTAATTATTACTAACAATGCAAGAGAGAAAAAAAACCTCTTGGTTTGTTTGCCAGTGTTTTTGTGGTACTTTGCAGTCACCACGAGCTCCCATAGTGCTTCAAGCAGCGATCATGGCAGCAGGACCTTCCCTAATCAATACAGAATTACGTTGCTCTTTACTGCACGTTCCTTCAAGAGTTCTCCTATGCCCTGCTGTCCCCAAGACCTTTTTTAGTCTTAATGTTTTCTACATATCTCCTTACCATTGAAAAGTTCTATCCAAAGCAATTAAATATTTCTATTTTCTTCAGATTCCTCTGGACTTAGGATGACTTTCTTTTCAAATGAGAGCTTCTACTCTGAGAAAATTACCTGTTTTATTCTTTTACTACTGTTAGTTCTATCTTTCTACATTCTTTTTTTTACAGTTTCTCTTTCTTCTCTGAACATGGACCTTTGTATGGTCATGGACTTTTTTCTTCTGATTCTTAGTTGAAAAGGTAATGTAAAATAGACCAGATAGCCCGTACAGTACTCCATGGAAAACACAGTTTATTACCCTCCAGTATTTTGGTTATTTTATGAATTTGGTTGCAATATTTTACACCATTATTTCAACAGGAATATAATTAACCTCACACAGTGTTAATTGGAAGAATGCATTTTTTGATGGGAACAGGAAGAAAAAAATTTGGATTTACTCCCAATATCCAGAATCCTCTTTGCTTTCCCAATGCATATGTTTGGATGTCCTTTCCTACTTTGAACACCTCCTTCATGTATGTCTCAAAGCACTCTCCAACATGTGACGTTAGATGCATACATCAGCAGTGTATTTTTTGGTTTTTTACAGTCATCAGAGCCAAAATGACACAATGTTTCTTTTCTCCTTTTTTTTTTTTTTCTTTTTCAAGCATCTTCCAAATAAGTCTCTCTATATGCTATTTGTGATCCAGCAAGGATGTACAGAAAAAGGCACACCAATGAGACTTGTCAATGAGTGTATTTAGCATTACTTAAAAATAACTGCTTCCTTTGCCTGTTCTTGTTTTTATGATTTACAGGTTTACAGAAGGAAATAGGGCTACAAAAACATGATACATGCGTGAAAGAATCTCTTTCCTCATTCAGACAATGTAGAATGATGAAAATGCTGGAATATATTTACAAGACTTCTTCACTTAGATCATATAAAATAATTCCCAGTCCTCATGAATATGTCATCCTAAATCTGTTCATGCAAGGCTGAATACGGGCAGAACTAAATAGATCACCTCATAGGATTTTTTCCACCACACTTACTGGGTAGGATAACAAGCGTCAGTATGCTATCAAGCAACTTGGAGTTCAGACAGGTGCACTTAACAACGCAGAAACCTATTTTTAATTAGTCCTATGGAAATAAAAGGTCACTTAGAGAGGGGACCATTGGATTTTAGAGTATTATGTATTAAATGAAAGATTCACAAAATGTTTTTTACTGAGACTGAAATGCATTAATCCATCGATTTTTACTTTGATCACTAAAAATCAATGACATCACTGTTGTGTTTTCTGTATACACATTCTGGCCATATCTGATTGTATCCATTTCATTAGAGCAGAAGGTTCTTTTATGTGATGTCTCAGTATTTCTGAGATTCATCTTGTATTTTGGGGGGAGCTTATAATGAGTTTTATGCTGTAGCATGTTGTCAATGGAAAGGGACTACAGCACACAATTATTTCCCAAGACCTTTTCTGCTCCCTCTGATAGATTTCATTCTCTACTGAAGAAAGTGATCCTCAGAAGAGTTAGCACTATGGTCCCTGACCTTCACAGAACATCTTTCTCTCTTTCTATTTCAGTGTGCCATCTGTAGAACTAATTTTGGTTATGCGAGGATGTTCCACTAGGAGTATTCTGGACCTCTACTTCATGGTATAGGATGCAATATGATCTGTAAAAAAAACAGGCCATGGCTGATTCATATAATTTCATTTGCATGTAGAACCAAACTGTTTGGTGACAGATGAGAGCTATATTTATATGGTGATATTTCAATGTCTGATCATGACTTTTTCTTAATTTTTAAGGGTTTTTTTTTTTGTTGTTTTAAAGTAGTCTTGCTTTAAAAAATGAAGATTACAAGAAATTATGCTCTGTTTAATATTATAATAATAAAATACTTAAATTGATTTAGTGTAATTTTTTATCTTTGACTTTTTTTGTTTCTAGTCAGCATGAATTCTTAAAATTTCAAAATGTTTCATTATTCCGAAAACTATTTTCATACAAGTTATCAAATCAAAGTTATGCTGTGGACATCAATTGTGATTCATGTATATTTTCTGATATTTCATAATTATTTTATTATTTGAAAATTGAATAATAGAACAATATGTACTCTTGTGCCCCCATTATTTCCTGTTGCATTTCATGAAAACCAAGTTGTTGGTTTTTTTTTCCTAAAGTTCTATCAGGTTGATATCTTCTCTTTAGTCTATCCTATGGTTATTTTTACTATTTCTGTCTATGGGCTCAATCACCTTCCTCTTCACAGTGTTAAGCCTCGTAATGAAATTTAAAAAAACCAAAATTTATTCCCCTCCCCTAATAATGTAGAGTAAATACAGAGATATTTCTGAGGTTTTGGAGCAATCTTTACTTCATTGCATGTTGCCAGATTGCTTATTTTACTTCTAGTAATTGAGAACACCATGCAATTTTCCTCTCCAAATTTAGAGGAAGAGAACAAGATGTTTTCATCTTGATATTCAGTATGAATGACATGAAAATTCTCTGTCCTGGAAGCAAGGGAGTGTCTTAATTCATCCTACATATTTTTCTTCTGGAAAAGAGTAAGTCATTGCAGCCTTTTGACAATGCAGCTCAGTACTCCTTATTAAAGGACTGACTGTTTTTTGTCCATACCCTTTTTTTTTTTTCCCTGAGGGCAATAGGAAGTTCCTGAAAGGAAAGGACTAAGAGCTTTAATTCACGCGAAATAAATACAAGGATATCTGCAAACTTTCACAACACTGCTTCACTGTGCTGTCTTGTGTCCTTACAGAATTTATCTTCTAATTGCATCTAATTTTGGCATAATATTTTGCAGTATTAGGACATAGCGTGATACATATGCACGCTCTGTTGGCTTATTGATGTCCATCTTCAACATTTCCTAACATAATGTCTCTTGGCTACAGAACAGAGTCACAGATTCACAATAAAAATAATCATCCTAAACGCTGGGAAACATGGGTGTAGCAGCAGGACTTTTGATGACATTTTTTTGATTTTTGTATTATTTTATAAACTTTCCCATGCAATATTATAAAGGTCCAATACCTTGCCATGTGAAATGGACAAAATTAATGATAAAGGATAAAAAATTTTAGGAAAACATCCCATGTTGACATAGGCCATTTTGCTGGTTTTGTCTGGGCTTGAGTCAATTTTCTTCACAGTGACTAGTACAGGGCTATGTTTTGGATTTGTGCTGAACACAGGGCTGAGATGTTTTTGGTATTGTTGAGCAGAGCTTATGTAGAGCCAAGGCCTTTTCTGTTTCTTGTACTTCCACGCTGGTGAGGAGGCTGGGGGAGCCTGGGAGGTGGGGATGAGACACATGCACATGAGGCAATCCCTCTCCATGTATGTAACAAACAATCAAGCAACCTAACTGATCGCAGAATAACTTACTTTACTCAAAATTACAAATCTGATCCATTTGACTCTTTTCTGTCTCTGTATCAGAAGATGTAGCAGAGTATCATCTGCTCTTAGATTTCCATGTGCTTCCTAATGATTTGCATTGAACATGAATATATGTTCATTAAAGCAGGGCTTTTGTTTTCCTGACTGGTTTTACTTTGAGTTTGAACATGATAGTTGAAGATCACATGAAGTTGAAGTTTCAGGCTTTCTGATCCTCTGGCTGAAGTTTCAGGCTGTTTCTTTTCTCCTAGGGGTTTTTGTAGAGGTTTGGAGAACCGAATCTCAAGATTGTCCAAGCAGACACAGTCAGGGTACAGCAAGGAGAAAGTGCACTACAAAGCCAGAATCCTAAATCAGGAACTGAGTACACCATTCTGACCATGAACAGTTCAGATAGCTCAATATGACACAGGACTTATATTTTAAATAAGGTTTTAGTGGTAATATGCTCCCACAAAGGATATTCTTCTTTTTTATTTTTTTTAATTCCTACTGGAAAGAAGAAAAATGGTAGCATTAGTCAGATTCTACAGACTATTATATTCAAAGCTCTTTTTTCATTGATGAAGGCAAAGGACTTGTGAATGATTTTTGATTAGCCTCATTTATAATTTTTGCATTTGATGTCACTGATGCAAAAGCAGCAGCTTTGAATCCTTAGTATGACACACACATCTTGCAAATGAGAAAAAATAAAACCATACGAAAGGAGTATACCACTGAAAGAGGAAAAGCATTATTGCTAATGTCATATAGAGAAAGAGATTGAGAGAGACTCCATACATTTTTCAATTACAGAACAGGTAGTGAAGCTTCTGCTCAAGGGATGTTATGCTCCTATGTGGAAAGGAAAATATCTTAAAAGTCTTGTATGCCAGAGATTTGAAAATGAGATTGCTTTATAACTAATTTTAAAATCGAAATTTTTTAATGAACATTTTGTCTGAATGTTAACTAAAAGTATTCAAATGTCTATTCAGACAAGAATAGCTAGTTTCTGTTTCTATCCCCACTAGTATTTCCTCAAATTTACTGTCCAATAGAACTTTCAGGAGTGCCTGGAAAGTTAGCAGATAAGAATAAGAATCTGCCTATTAGGGCCAGAAGGACATCTTAAATGTTGTGCTAAACCAAAGTCTTAGAAATAACTTTTTGTGTCACTTGACATGTTTAAAAATTTCTTCAGGAGAAAAAAATATGCAATGACTTACTTCAAATTTAATTTTTTATTCTAGATTTTTAGACTATTAGAAGTAATTAGTGGTAACTTTATGAAAATTTCCCTATAATACCAGGAAGGTGATAACTAAGATGATTTTGATTACTCTGAGGCCTTTTAAAAACAAATGGCACTTTATTAGCACAAAGTATTAGGGCACCACAGAGAAAGGAGAAAGCAGTATCTGGCCAGTGTGCATTTTACATAAAAATAACGGGAAAAGGACTGTAATTAAGAAGCATTTGTATTATAAATTCTATTAACGACTGGACTGCTTGATTTAAGCCACAGTCTATGGCAGATGTCAGTTCTTTTAAACAAACTTTCTTGCAACTATGCAGATCAGCCAAACTTTTCCCTGGAAAGTATCCTAGAGAGCAGGTACTGATTTTAGATATGAAGTCTGAGCCTATTCCAAAGCCAATTTGGTCAATACAATTGGTTTCTAAGACATTAGACGTTCAAAGGCATGAGTTGTGGCTGCTGACCAATTCTAGTAAATTGGAATTGCAAGTGTCAGACTCTTGAAACAAGGATTTCTGAGCTGTCCCTGTCTGAAAAGGCAGCTCAAGGGTTTCACATTTCATACATCAGTTTACCCTGTGGATTTGTTCTTGTTTCATCAGGGATAGGGTTAATTTTCATCTTAGTACGTGCTACAGTGCTGTGTTTTGGATTGAATATAAGAATTACATTAATAACACACTGATGGGTTAGTTCTTGCTCAGCAGTGTTTACTCTGTCAGGGACTTTTCAGTTTCCCATGCTCTGCCAGTGAGGAACTGCACAAGAAGCTGGGGGGGCAATCTAACCAGGACAGTCGACCCAAACCAGGCAAAGTGATGTTCCCTATCACAGAACTCCTGCTCAGTGTATAAACTGCGGGAGTTGGCAAGGAGCTGCTGATTGCTGCTGGGGGATAGGCTGGGTACTGGTCAGTGGGTGGTGAGTGATGCACAGTGATACTCTGCATCACTGCTTNCCTAACCAGGACAGTCGACCCAAACCAGGCAAAGTGATGTTCCCTATCACAGAACTCCTGCTCAGTGTATAAACTGCGGGAGTTGGCAAGGAGCTGCTGATTGCTGCTGGGGGATAGGCTGGGAACTGGTCAGTGGGTGGTGAGTGATGCACAGTGATACTC
>VZRZ01003789.1:1449-25187 GCA_013398175.1 Climacteris rufus | reverse complement strand
TTTGCTCCCCCCTTCCTCCCCCCCCCCCCCCCCAATTATTACTATATTTTTTAAAATTTTATTTCAATCATCAAACTGTTCTAATCTCAACCCATGAGTTTTACTTTTTTTTTCAATTGTCTTTCCCACCAGGGGGCAAGAAGGGGAATAAATTAGTGACTGCCTGGAATTTACTTGCTGTTTGGAGTTAAACCATGATGAGATTATACAGTGCAATGTGGGTTTTTTCAGCAACAGTATGACTATTGCCCAGCAGCACTGGAAAGTACAGGGAAAACCTTTTTTGCCTGATGCAGTTCAGGCCATATCATATGGATTGACCTGCAGCTCTCTGGAACTAAGCTCTTTGCACTTCACTCTCCTCCCAGCATTTCAGGGAGCACGGTAGCCCACTGATACAGTCACCTGGAAATAGTTATCTCATTTCTGCTGTAGGCAGTTAGCTGGGAAAGGTGACATGGAAGGACAAGATGCAATAACTTTAATGAATATTTTCTCAGGCAGAAAGGTTCTCAGGCCAGAAGTGATCATTATGATAATCTATTCTGAATTTCTATGAAGCACAGGACACACTATATTTCATTCAGACAATTCTACAATAAGACAATACTTGACAACAGTTTCCACAAAATGTCAAAATTTAGAATTTTTTAAGGACATTCAACCTTATAAGTTCTAAATAAGCACATGTAAGATCCTCGAAGCATGTTGTTATATTTTAGCAACTGATTTTCCTTTTATGTTCTAATTGAAGCTGGCATATGCTGCTGGCATTTCGAATAGCATTACCTTCTATATCATTCAAGTCTGGCATAGGAAAATGACATTTTCTTCCTTCTCATTTCAGTCAGATTTTAGATTTTTTTTTTCTTCAATAGATTATAAATAATGTGCATACATTTAATGAGAATTATGTCCTAACAGGTGCAGAAAAGACCTAATTAAAACAATCCTTTTGCTATTCTCAATAATTGAGTCAGTACTCACCCACATGAGGTCCAGAAGAAATTTGAGGTGAGCATTCATTATTTCTGACTGAGTTACCATATCATGTTAACCTAAAAACTGCACAAATGGAAAAAATAATACAAGTTACTTACAAGTTCTTTATGATATTTACTTTATAAAAGGCAAGTTTCATTCACAAATCTTTTGTTTCAGTTCAAGATATTTGTATTACACCTCTCATTTGACAAAATAAATTCTTTGTCATTGTTTGGATCTTTCCATCTCCTGAGTCATGATTGCCTTCAATCTCTGGAAGAATTGTTTTGAATTGAAGTTGACACTGAAGCAATTTGTCTTTACATATTTAAGAGTCCCATCCTTCCTCTTACAAAAAGTGTCTGCCCAGAGAGCATTTGCTATTTGGGTTTTGTCAGTAGAATACCACATACATGCAATTAATTGGCTGCTTTTGTCAAATGAAGACTATTTAATCACAAAGGCAAAAGGCTTTTATTCTTTGCAAGGAGCAAGTCATATTAAATGAAGCTACTCTTTCCTTTATCACATCATATGCCAGTCTAAGATGTGTCTTTCCTTATTAATAGAATAGTAATTAAGGTGAGAAATTTTGAATTTTGTAATTATCTAATACTGTACTGCACTATGCAACATTTGCTCTGTTACATATGCCGTTCCAGTGCTCATCTGGACATTTTTATGACTTACTCTTCCTCAGATCTCTCAAACTACATACACGTTCTGTGAATCTCTCTGTTCTTCTTACCAGTCTTATCCCAAATCTATCCATGACTCAAAGCACTCTATTGCCCTTTCAACCCTTAGCCTTCTTTTTCCCTAACTTTTTGGCCTTGAACATATTCCTTCTTCAAATTGACTTTATAACCTTATAGTTTTCAAATTCTTTCCTTCAAATACATCTTTTTCCTGGTTTGCTGTTTAAGTTTTAGGTTTCTTCTGAAAAGTTAATGTGTAGTTTTTACTGGTGGAATTCTTGTAAAATAATTTTTTGTTTTACACATTTTTATTGTTGCATTTAAACATTTTATTTACATCTAATGATGAACTAAACTCTCAAAACAGGTCAAAAAAGAGAGTCTAAACTGTACAGCCTCATGTTCAGAAGTACTAAGCCGTCTGCAATTTACTGTTCTCTCAGTGACAGTACTGGGCTTCAAATATTTGGTTTGGTATTTATATCAAAATAGACAAGATTCATCTCACCAACATTCATCTACATGCCATGTATCCAGATTAAGCCAGTCATCTAACCCTCATCTGTGCTCATTAAAGGCAGAAGGTTACTACTCCATCCTAAACTGAATGGCAGCTGAAGGATATTGTGCCTTTGTGCCTCTAATGAAGGAAAAGTCTTCTAATCAGAAGATGTGGGTGTTTAGTTGAAATGATCTCTTTACTTGCTAGTTAACAAAACTGGGTGAAAGGAATCGCATTGGTGGAGGAGAAGAAAAAAGGGAAACATTTCACTTAATTATAACTATTAACCTAGGCTGACACGTCATTTTGTTGTTTTCAGAATTTCTCCTAGCCTATCAGGGTGTATCCAAATCAATAGTAATGTCAGTACTTCAACTACCATTTATCACCTTCTCCATGCAAACCAAATATTCTTACTAAATGAACAGAACTCTTTCCATGAATCTCACACACAGTCAGTAATGCAAGTTTAAGAGCAGATCTTCATAGTAAAAAAAATATTATCCTTGGCATCTCTCTGCCTCATCCAAGAGGTCAAAAGCATCCTGCTCTTTAGCTTGTGCATTCTTGAATGTTCATAAACAAATCCTCTGCGTAAAAATCCATGACCGACCTTGCAAAGCAGAATGTGAACATGAAAGTGGGCCCAGTTTATTTCACATTGCGGAGTTATTGAAATCCTGTTCAATACACATGGTTTTGTCAATTTTTGAAAAAGCAAACCATCCATTTCTGTTATAAAATACTGAAGGATAATTTAAGCCCAAAATTTCTGTGAATATTTGTATAATGAGAGGCAGCATACTGCAGATTATTTGAATGTAAGGAACTGTTAATGAAATCTGATTTTTAAGGGTTAAATTCAGAGGTGCTCTTTATTGTTTTCCAGATGTACTCCTTGTAGAATTTTGACTCTGCTGCTGAGAGGACTGCATTTGAAATGCATGAGAGACAGCTGTAATATCTTCCATAATACAGGTAATCCTGATAAACAGGCTTCTCACCCCGATAGATACATAGATAAACAGAATAAGCAGCTAACGTGATAGCTTTGGATCATAGTAGCTTATTTGTATTTAAAAAATCCCAGTTATAATATTTGATGCTCATAACTTTGTGAGTTTATAATGGAAATATGAGGCAAGAACTAAAATTAAAAGGGAGGTAGCATACTCAGAGACACAGAGCAAAAATAAACCATCTTGAAAGTTTCTCAATATTTTGAGGAGAAAAACTGGCCTTTAATTCTTTGATTTCTAGAAACAACACAGGGAAATTTGTACTTCTATTCACCTTGGCTAGGAGTACTTAATATTTAAAAGTGGTGCAGCTGGAGGCAGGGGTACTGGGGCAATTAAAATCTTTCAGTCCCCTTCCATTAACAGTGACTAACCTTGGACATACCCTGGTATACTATGGGAGATAGTCAATGCCTGTGCCTCAGTGCCTGTCAAGGTTTGAAAGGCAAATTTTGAGGGAGTGCCACAGCTCCCGGTAGCTCAGCATTGACTTGAGCTCCTGGGTTGTGCAAGAAAGTTGGGTTGAAAGTTGCTCTTGGAGGGGCAGACTCAGGGATCAGAGGTGCAGTTGACAGGATGATGGATGCTGTATTTAACACCTCAGTCTAGAAACATCAAAAACTCTGCATGGAAAAGTAAATAAAAACTGGTTTACCTAACTCTGTGTTGCTCCACTGATGCAGCTGAAGCAAATGGCTGGAACAGGAACGCTGAAGGACTGGGGCTTTGTTAAATATATCTAAGAAAAACTAAAATGATAGCTGAAAGGAATAACTCCCCAGACAAATAGATGGGGGGGCATATTGTACATAGAGCCACCATGGGCTGTTTTGTCTTGGTCTGAAACAATAGGAACTCTGGGATTTTTGAAGTTTCCCAACTTTTAGGAATCTATGACACAAAATTCTTCCACTAAAGAATTGTTGGATTTGATATCAAATGCTCAGTGGAACACCTATTTTGGCCAACAGTATTAACTTTGAAGATTAAATAATGCTGATCACCTCTCCAGAGTGATTTGACAATTTATCTTAGTTAATTGGGCTTCAGTTAAGGTTGAGGGATTTAGCTTGGCCTATGGCCCATCTGGATCAGAGGACCCAACAAAATGTAATTTATAAATAAATGTACAGACTTCAATTTAGTTTCTGTGGAGGTCACACACGAATTGTTTTGACTTAGCTTTAGTTTCTCATAATATTGCTCTAAAAATGATGCACCAATAACATTCGAACTTCTCCAGAGAAAGTTTTAAAAGAGACATTTAGACATTCTCTGTCAGTTTTGGAGGACGATTTGAATGTTTGGAAATTTTTATAAATAAAACAAATAAAATAGCACTTTCTCCCTGGTTCAACAGGTATTTCAAAGCAAATTTTACCTGTTTGCATAATTTAAAAAATTTTCCTACATTAATATATCCTTGGATATATGCTTTGATGCAAACCCTCCTCCTTTCCCTCTTCTTTATAATACTCCTCCCAGTGTCTCACAACATAAACAATAAAAACAAAAGTGATAATTAATTTGCTCTACCCCTTTCTTTCTTTCATTCAGTGGTGGTATTTAGAGCCTCTGAGTAAATTAAGAAACCCTTACTGAGATGTAGACTAATGCTTTCCAAGATGATCTGCAGAATCCCATTGACTATAGAGGATTTCAGCTAAGAGTTTGGTAATAAAAGTGAAAGATGATCTGCACAAGTTTTTGAGCAATGACAGTCATTACAATTAAGCAGTTTGGGAAGGACTGTTTGAGAAAATATTTGTAACTTAATGACTGGTCAATCTTTTCCTACGAGAATTGTTTTGCAGTGGAAAAAGGGTTTCAGAAATGGACAGAATCTGTGCTTCCTGCAGGAAGTTGCAGCTTTGCCCTGTGGGACTTCACTGTGCCTTTGCATCCTTGTCCAGATTCCTCTGCCAGGAATATTCTCTTCAGGTATTATCAGGGTCCACTTATTGCCGCAGCAGTGCTGCAGCAGAGGTGTCACGGCCAAAAGAAAAATCATAATTTCCAAGTCAATGTAAAAACCTATTAAAACGCAGGATAAGAGTGTCCCTCCGTGACACTAATCTGAGACCCTTTTGGCCTTCTGCTGAAGAAAGTTGACTGTCCATGAAGTAAAGCATGTCCAACTGGATCATCGGGTGCTCAGAAGCTCTGAAAAACCAACCTCTTCCAGATATGATGTGCAGAAAAACAGGTGATATCTGGAAGGAGCTGAAGGTTAAATATTAAAAACTAAAAGTACTTAAAATGTTCTTATCACTGACTTTCAAAGATTGCATTGACTTTCAGATTAATGTTTATGTAGTGACATGAACAGTTTCATTTTCAGACCTTTTTCTTTGACCTATAAGTGCAGATGCTCATTTAGACCCCTACTTAGATCATAAGGGTATGTTTAACACCTCAGCTTATTCTCTTCTTTCTGATATCAGCTTATTACATTAATGACCAGAAGTAAGGCTGAAAAGGCTTCCGACATTTTTGGAACAAGGGTGCAAGTGATCTTTTAAGAGGGAGTTTAAATCATTTTTAAAGACTGATTGTGAGCAATTGTATCATAAGATCATGCATTAACCGAGGTGGTTTTCTGTACATCTGTCAGAGGAAAAAGTCAAATATACAGATTGGAAAAACAAATGTCCTTTCTTTGAGGAGTTAAAAGAGATTCAGAAAGTGAAGCTCAATATGTCCAGGTCTTCCTTCTGCAGCTGAAATCCTCACTGCCCTTGGCTTCCTAGCAACAGTGCCTTCCTAACTCATGATTGGAGACAGTACATGCACAAATCAGTCTATTATTTGGCATACAATTGGTCAATCTGTTGACACTCCTTAGAATTGTTCTACATATTCTAGCAAAGATATGGAATGGCAATAGTGAGTAGCAACATCATGCAAATGATACGGAAAATGACGTTTTTTGTTGTGATTGGCCTGTCCTGTCCTGTTTTCTCTTTCTCCCTCCCTCACAATATCTTGAATGATTCAGAAACTATGGGTGTCAAAAAACATCCCTCCCTTGAAAGACAAAATGCAAAGGGAAAAGCTGCCTTGCAGTACACTGTTGCCCTCATCACCTTCTTAGGACATTTCATTCTATTAACTCCTGTTATTAGTGCAGGACTACGTGCTCTCACTCTCACACACACTATCTCAGAATCTCATTCCCCATCCCAAACCCTCCATGTGTTACTGACTAATATCCTTTCTCCCTCCACTAAAATTTTCCCACACAGGCAAGCAATTAGTTGTAGCTTGGTTTCCAGAATAACTCTTCAGGTGCAGATTTGGTAGGAGAAAACTGCATTTCTCCTACACGTATTTCACTTTAGTTTTCTCTTTACTGATGCAACTTTGAACACTCCCATGACCCCAGATATTTGGGATATAGTCTTCTGTCTGATTTTTGAGCATGGGAAGGTTTGAGCTTTTTTCTTCTCTCTATCGTCACCTTCACAGCTGCAGTCCCCACTGCTCCTCTAGTTTGATTAGGGGGAAATCTACAGTTAATTTTTAATTTAAAATATAATTTTTAACTTTTAACTTGATTAGTTCATGGAGATAAATCTTAAGAGGAAGCAGTTTAATAACATTAGACTGATGAACTGATGATGGACTTGATCTCAGAGATGCTGTCCTAAATTGTATGTTTGTACAAGCTTTGACTGGCCATTGTTACACTGTTCAGTCCATTTTTTAAAATGAAAGCAAAAAATTACCATTGTTAAATTCACCTTACTTTCCATGGATCAAATTCTAAGTCAGCCTAACCTTGCATTCAGCTTCCTTGTCAACCTCGTCTGCCCTTGAGGGTTGTTATAGTTTTTTGTGCTTTCTTCAGACTGTAAGATTTTTGGGAATCTTTTCCTCATATATTTTTGCTTCTTCATACAAAAATGTTCGCATTTATAGAGAGACATCTCTATTACCTTTCAGATTTGTGTACAAGCTGAACATAAACAAAGCAAAACAAAGCAAAACACTCCCCCCAACCCAAGCAAACAAAAAACAAACAACCCCCTCCCTCCCCAGACAAAACCCACAAAGAAACAAAAAGATTTGGGGATAAGGCAGGTATTTTCCTTCTTGTGTGCACACGTTTTAGTTTACAAAAACCTCTTCTAACTCTGAGAAATGGCAAATCCCCTTGGCTGTTGTTGGGGATATTGGAGATATATTTGAAAGTGGTCAGGTGAAGAATAACATACAGTGTAGCTTAATGCCTTCTCAGGGAAGTAGGTTTAGAATATCAATTCTGCAAGTTTCTTTTATGTTCTCTGTTCTCAGTTCCATTCTCATGACCAAAAGTGGCAAGAGAATTTCCTCTCAGGGGCATGCTAAACAATCCCTTTAAGGTCTATACATCAGCCTATACTGGAGTGAAACTTATCCCTAGCCAGGCTTTTGGTAATGTATTTATGTGAAATGAATATTTTTAGTTTTGCTTATCCCTGGTACAAGAATTTGAAAGTCCCTGAGTTTTTATTTTTAGAACTACTTTCCAGATGACTTCACAAACACAACAGATATGCTGTGAAGTGACTTCAAATGAATTTGTCATCTATGTTCAATGCTCATGCTTGAGTTTCTGTACTTTTAAGCATTTTGTCTTCAAGTAGATGACACAGTTCAACTGCATATACATAACTCTTTCAGACATATCTATATAGCACTCTAATATTGGTTGGAAAAGCCTGCTATCTGTTGGGGAAAGTCTGGAAGATGGATATCACTAGTTAATCTGCAACCACCAAAGAAAGAGGGCTTAATGCTGAATGGCACAAGTGACTGTCAGATTATAGAATGCCCAGAGCCCAGTTTGGAGGGAAATGCATATGAGCTGACATTGAATTGACATGCCTTTTCTTTCAAAATACTGTTTTCATGAGATTTTACTGCTCTAAAAAAATTTTGGTTTTGAGGAGTCGTAATGGGCACTTTCTACTCCTGGGAGTTAAAAAGTTAGCTATGCAAGCAGGGTCTTACCCAAGCCATGGAGACAGCTCACACTAAGGAGGGTTCCCCAGCATGAGTTAATACTCTGTATCTAGTTCCTGAATGAATAATGATTTCATTTGCTGAATAAATATCCTGCAGTTTCCGCCTCAAATTTCCTATACTATTCTAATACTGTCCACGATGTTGCAGCTTTCATGACAGGATTCTTATGAAAGTTAAAATTTTTTCTTTAGAAAACAGAATCATTTTAGTATGAATGAAAGTCCAGAATCATTCATTACTTTTGCTTTTATTGATTTTAGAGAGAGATTTATGACCTTGGCTTTTTCTTTGTTGCTGCTTTTTTTCCCCAAGTGATAAAGTTGTATGTATAAAAGAGTAAACCCCTAAAAATGTCAAAAAAGTTTTCTCAAGCTATCAGTCAGAGAAAATGTACAGCAAACTCAATTTGTTCCAATGCAGCAATGTCAAAACAGAATTCAGTTTATTCACAATTTGAATACATTACATGAATTTAGAGTTCCATCAGACAAAATAATTGTTGTTTTCATTAAAGTAGCAGTACAAAAAGTCCAAAGATTTGACATCAAGTCTAGATAGCATGTGATGCTCTAGAGAAAGATTAAAACAACCTGTCTAGCTGCAAGAGTACTATCAATTGCAGAGATGACCTCTGCAAGGTCATCTGGGAAAATCTGACACAAGATAAGGATAAAAAGGGTCAAAATTTCACGTCATAACTCTTCTAGAACTTCTGTTTCCTCCTGAGTAATATTTTGAAAGGATTTTAAAATTATTTTTAAGATTTCTACTTTGTCTGTGATCCTAATATGATAGCTTCTAGATCAAGGCATTATTCTAAGATAAATGTAGTAACTGATTGCAGTTGTAGTGGGAGGTAGGTGCAGCAATAACTGTGCACTAATAATGGTATTGTAATCACATAAAGGAACAGACTAACATTCCCTCATTCTCTTCTGCTTTTTATCTTGGTGCCTGAAGTTTTTCATATCTTTCCAGATTTGCTAAACTGCATTTGAAGTACCCAGATTTGGGCCACCAAGTATGGGAAAGCTATCAGTGGAGCAAGTCAGTGGAGGGACACCAGTTCAGTCAGGGCTTGAGCAGTTGCTCTGTAACAAAAGGAAATGCTTCCAGAACTGGCTTAGCCTGAAGACAAGACGGCTTTGGGGGCACCCAACAGAGTTCCTGGTATTTGCAGTGAGGTTATGGAGAAGATGGACCTGGGGTCTGCACAGTAGCCTGTGGTGGGAGGATGAGGTACAAGTTGAAAGAGAAGTTTCAGCTGGACAGACCAACTTAATAGTTAACAGTATAAAAAGAATTTCCAAGGTTTGTAGTAATTCCAATTGGTTCTTTTCTTTCTCAATTAAAAGGTCGGTTGTCACCAATACTGATAAAGTTGAAATCATCACACTTGCAACGTTGCAGTTATCTGAGTCTGTGCCTCTATGCTATGATAGAACTATAGTTCATCCTTACACTAGGCAGTCTAAAAATCTGAGAAAAAAAAAAGGGCTAGCATTCCATCATAAATCAAATGGATTTGGAAACTGTGCTACCCATATCTGGACTGTCTTCATCTGACCTGCTGTCTGTAAATCTGCTATCTGCCCCAAAACGTCTGTTTTGCAAAAAGCACAAGTAAATCATATACACTCTGACCACTGAAAACAAGCAAAACTCCCCCTATTCATATATTTGAAGGTAATCCTTAATTTGAAAAGGATCACGTTTAACAGCTGAACTGACAAGGAAGTGACTAAATTCAGAGTAATAAAAGCTATAAGGTCTAATGTGTCCAGAATGAATATTTTTTTATCAAACCAGTAGTCCTGTTATTGTTTATTATAAGTCTCCAGTACATACATTGTTTTCAAATATTTCCAAACCATAAAGAATTAATGATCTGGGAAATAGAAGATTAAAATGCTGTTATAAGATAGGATGCCACTCTCCCTCAAAACAAAACAGAAAAAAACACGAAAAACTGATAGTTTGGACAGAGAATAGATGTAGCAAAAGTGATTTGGAGACTAACAGCACAGACTTAAGTGCTTTTATAAAAAGCATTGGAAATGTAAGCTGGCAGAAGGAACTCAAACATTTTTTTTAAAAGGAATTTAACAGCCATATTTTCCTAAATCAGTGTTGTTCCCTTATCTAGGGAATGACATCAGATGTCTTATCACATACTCCACTTTACTGAATCCAAAAGGGGACTTTCATATCACCAAATGGCTGTCTTGTGGTGGGCAGGGGATGAAGAAGAAGTTAGAAAATTTACACTTTAAATTGAACTTCTCTGAATTTTCCATGTAAGAACAAATCCATGATGCAAACTCTTTACTGATCCAGTACTATTATCCAAAGATGAGGATGAACTTTATTCTCTGCTGCTTAGAATCTGCTAGGTTGCATTCTTCAGACTATGCACATTCCCAGAAAGAGTTTCTGCCCATCAAGGAAAGTTGACCCACTTACATGAACTGCTTCTTACCATGGGAGACTTGCAGAAAGTAAAGGATATGGGAAAACCAGTGGTAGATGCCATGGAGCAGCAGTTTTCTAACCAGGATAGTCTAAGAAAAAATGATGACAATCACCATGTGTGGTAAGGATGCTGCCAGTGAATTCTATTCAGTTATTTTTTTTCTGAATTGAGTGAATAAGTTGGGGAATCTTCAACAGCATTAGAAGCAGCTCAGACCACAGATCTTGGAAGAGCTGTTCAGATCTCAAAAAAGTGGAGGATTTTACCCTTATTTATATTATTTAGATTCTGTGAAAGATGAATATGGGTGCTCTGTTTCTGAATCCAGGTCAGCCTGTGAATGCTTCTCCTTCCCGCTTTTTATCCTCCTTCTCCAGGCAAAGTGAAATGAGAGCAGAACATCTTTGGCAAATTGTATACAGGGATTGTAATTAGAAGAAAACTTCTGAAGTCAAGATTGCTTCAAACCTCTCAAGCAATTTATGAGGTACTTAAAATGAGATTACAGTAATCATCATCAATATGCCATTTTAATCTCTAAGAAAAATGGTCATATAGTCAGTTTGATAACTATTCCAGTTGTTCAAGATTTAAATATGTCCTTGGGAATATATCCTTAGGAAACACAAGCTTTTGCATATTTAAATGCAGGTCTTCTTTGCCAAGGAACCATCATTATTGTCATTTATAATAAAGTGATGGTCATTTGCAATATGTTTTATCCTCAAGTAGCAGTGTAATAACAGAGCACACTTTTCTTACTGATGAACAATAAGAAGCCATACAGAAAATTTTAATTTGATTGAAACTAAAGTTTTGTGGGAGAAACTAATACCCATTAAGCCTTCTACCTAGAAAATATAAATAGAAAATAGGAATCTACACTATTTTCTCCCCTTCATTTAATCCATATAATTTCAAGTTATTCCCATTACATATTATTAGTAGGATGACATATGTTCCAGGAAAGATCAGGAGCTGGTCATACTTGGGATTATACGAACACACAGGAAAGTTGGTTACTGCCACAGACATGTTGATACAGAGGTCAGCTGTATCCTAGGAAAAAACCTGAGTTCAGCAGTCAGTTCTTGAGGGGATTGCATGCCTGTGATTTTGCTGGATAGCAGTAACACTTAACCATCTGCTGCTGAATCTGTCTTTTCTGAAGTGGAGACATATCCCGTGAGGACAGATTGTAGATGAGGTTGTGAAACTAATAAATACTATATATGAGTCCAAGTCAATGGATAAAAGTGGGAAGGTCTTGACTGAGACAAAGGTAATATCTCATGAAAAGTCTTAACCTTAAATATACTTATTATTAAGACACAGTCAGTGGACATTGAGCATTTCAAATGTTTCACAAGAAATTTCACAATTTCAAATGTTTCACAAAGTTTCACAAGAAGCCTCCTAACAATTCTGTGTAAAAGATGCTCGAAAGACCAAATTACAATCTCATGATCTACTCCCACTCTGCTGAAGGAAGGGGAAGCTCTACATTTGCTGTATTTGGCAAGAGTCAAGCGTAACTTGCTCTCAGTTGATTTATCAAGTTGATTTATCAAACTCAAAATGAGACGGTGCAATCTTGATGCTGTTCCAATCAAACAACATCAAGCACTTGGCCCAGCTCCCCTCCAGCAATCTTGATGGTCTGCCTTAGATCCAGGGCACTCTTTTCTTTGGCAGAGAATTTCAAACTGTCTTGCACTACAAATTGGAAATGCCACAAGATACTGAAATCCTTTGTGAATCTTCCATTCTCTGTCCAGTGCTGCTTTCTGCTCTGTGTATGCTGGCTGACAGCCAACAAGAGATTTCCTTAGATTAAAAAATCCTGTGCCAGCTGGATTCACTATCTCCATGGTTTCCTTGTACTATTAGAGTGGCACAGCAGGCCTCTAAGGCTGGTGAGAAACTGGTCTTGAATCTACAGACAAAAAAGCAGGGAACTTCTCTGCAGGATTTGTTGTTGTTGCTGTTTTGATTTAACAGATGGTGATAAAAGTCCGAACTTGCCCACTGACAATCATTGCCATCTATTTTTGTCAGAAAGGAACTTCTGAGGACCAGGTAATTTTAGAAAGAGCATATTTCAGAACAACTGTGCAAGTAACTCCTGGAGCCATGGTATCAGAGAAGAAACAGTGGCCAAGGCTACAAAGCTCTTCTCTTTTTAGAATAGAACTACAAAAATTGAATCTAGCCGTGGTCTGGATGAGTGGCCGTGTGACTGGGCATGATGCCACACCTGCCAGTGCCATAGCTGTGTGATCATCTGGCACTGCTGCTAATTCTTTACCTGTTCTTGAAGCTCTGCTGTAGAATGATTTTAAGAGACAATACCAATCACTTCATTTAACACTGTCTGACAACAAACAGCTGTTTTGCAAGAAATTTCTCAGAAGTGTCATTGTCACATTTTGCATTAATTAGCCATACAATCACTTGTGTCACAGGACACATCCCAAATCTCAAATGGAACTTATTTTTGTAAGTAACTTAAAAGACCAGCAGGTTAAAAAAAATAACTAAAGTTCTGATGTTTGGAATATATGGCTATCCTATCACTGCCAAGTTTTCTTATTTTGTTCACTCATATACAAATTCTGACTAGAACCAAAAGCACACTGAAATCATGTGGAAGTAAAGCTGATTGCACCATACCTGTATCTCCAGGGAAATAGAGAAGACTCTACAGAAAGGAAGGGAAGGAGAGAAAAGTGCTGTGACTTCAGCTCAGTTTTGTAGACTCCAAAGACTTTAACTATTTGTCTCTTTGGTACCAACACTTTTGGAAAAGTCTAATTCATTAGCCAGACATTGAAAGCTTGAATATCAAAGAAGAAAGCAAAATATGTGACAGTGCTTTGTGGCTTCTTTTAAATTACTCTCTGTTCTACAGGATGCAGCCTAGATATCCAACAGTTATTAATCTAAATAGAAAATAAGCAGAGAAAGAGGTCTGTGAATAGTTGATCTGTATAGACACAGAGTTATCCAGGATACCCAGACTACAAGTGCAAATTAATCATATCTGGAATATACATGGAATCAATTCTCATGGCAGGAATTAGCCAGGAACTTTCATACTTTTCTTGTCTTACAAGAAGGTCTGAAAGTGTTTAGCCAGAAGGGTTTTACCAAGCCAAATTAAGTTTAAGCACACAGGATCTGAGAAACCCATGGTGGTTCTTTGCCTGGAATGACTTTCTAGTGTTCAGTGACTTCCTGAGCTAGAAGTAAAGCCCTTGTGCCCCAGGTAGAGGTGATGCCTCTTCTGTTCTATGCCCTTGGTAATGGAATCACTACATACATGCTGCCTCTGTGTCCTAAACATAAGCTTTGAAGCTATTTGGTGTTCTGAAAAAACACATGATTAAGCTAAATGTAGACGTTTTCATTGTTTCTTACAATTTAAGGCTGAAATGGTGACTATCCACCAAAGCATCTCCATTGTGAGCTGAATGAAACTGTTTCTGGTAGAAAAAAATCAGGCCTTGAAAGACTCCAGTAGGTGCTATTACCTGGGCATGGTATGAGGGCTGGGAACTTGTAGCAGATCTGAAGGAGCATTCTAGAATTTCTATTTCCATTCTTGCCTTTCAACATTGCAAAAAGTTGATTTAACGTCATTACTTCATGGAGGATGATGGGATTAGTTGAGATATGAAGAACTACATCATATTTGAAGGAATATTCTGGCTTTCTCTGTTTCTGCTCTTGCCATTCAACACTGTAAATTATTCTTCTACTGTTATTCCTCTGTGAAGATCATAATCAAACCTTGCTGTGGAAGCACTGTTGATCAATTTTCACTTTTCTATTGAGCCTACTCTGGTGCAAGGAACACTCTGTTTTAGTAAACTTCCTTACCTCAACCTATGAGTTGTTTTCCATCTTTTTTTCTCTCGCCTGTGCAACTGGGGAAGAGGAGTGATAGAGCGCCCTGGTGGGCACATGGCATCCTCCCACCACAGCTCTCTGGTCAAGTTCATCAGAAAGGGCAAGTTTTGTCAGGATTTTGAATTAGAAGTTTTCAAACATTCAGTTTTGCTATTAAGTCATGGTTAAGAAAGGTGATATACAATGGATATCATTATTTTTCAAAGAGTGACATAACATAAAAATATGCAATTGAAAGCTCTGCATAAAAACCTCATTGACTTCCAGTGAGTTATTCCAAAGAGATGGAAGCAGAGAAAATCAAAGAAATTTGCACCATTTTTTTCTTATATTTACTTATATTTTATTATTTTCTTATATTTACTGATGTCTATCCAAGAGCCTTAGAGCAAGACTGAAATCATAATCAACTTCATAATGTATATTTCAGAAGGCTTCTTGTGCACATTGGCACAGAAGACCAATGGACAGAAGACTGATGTAATTTCCATTATTGAATCCAGCACCAGGTGTTCTCATATAATTAAGTGGGAAATACTGCAATACTTATTGCATATTCTGTCTTAAATCTTACTGTTTCAAAGCTCTCAGAGCTTGTCTTGTTAGACCTGCTTTCACAACTTATTAATGTCATTCAAAAATAGTAAGCATATTGAATTCATGCTGTAAAATGTGAATTAGGTAGAAATAGGCAGGAGTTCCAATATCAATGCAACTCCTTTGTCATAAGACACATTGCCACTGTTCTCTTTTCATGTGGGTTATAGAAGTGATTTATAAAACAGTGTGATAACAATGGAGGAAGAACTGGACGTCCTGTGTGCCTCCAATTCTCAGTGTTTTATACAGCCATCATCTTTAATTCTGCAACACAATGAAAGTATTCTCTTGTGCAAAAGGGTTTACAAAACATCCATTAAAAAAAATGCGTAGACATGGAAACTAAAGAAGAAAATAATTATTAGGCTGTTTCTCAAAATGACATTCAGACATTAGTTATTTCTTCATGTGATTTTGCAGTATAGCTTTGAGACATCAGAAAATTAGAGAGAAACATCATCTCTGACAGGAAACAAAGAAACAAGTAGACTTCATTTACAGAAGCATATGCAAAAGAAAAGTTCAAAGTAAGAAATGAACAAATTCATCTTTGATCTCGATAGTCATGTAAGGTCAACTGACCCATAACAGGAATAGATCCCCACTAATAAGGACTGTAATAATGCATATTTATATATTATAATGGAATATTCTTCCACTTTTTAAAAATAACAGGAAATAATAACATATTTAATGGAAGCTGATCCAGTCCCCTGTAATCTACGGAAAAATTACCAGGGAAGAAGAAACTAAATGCTCAAATACATTAAGCGTAACAAGTTGGTAACATTTTCAGAACTTTCTTATGCGCACACATCAGTCTAGAAGGAGGTATATTCAGATGTTAACTTCTATTCTTGTTTAGCTCCAGGCTGACCACCAACACAGACAGAGGCTAGTCAGAGCCCAGTGTTCCCAAGCTCAGAGAAAATTTCCTTAGCAGGTTAGCTATTTCACAGTAGCCCAAACATTTTGAAGCCCAGTCTCTTTAAGTTGCAGAAGTGGAGCCTAAAGGTGAGTAAAGACAAAAAGAAAGGAATGAAGCCTGCATTGGGAACACTGGAATTTGTACCTTAGGATGTGTTTAACACCTTTATTCGTCTCTCCACTGCAAAGTATTAGCTGCTAATTTTATAAGGTTGCTCTAATGCAGAGGCAATGTGAGAGAATGCCAGGCTGACCATTATGTCTGCATCATTGGTATGTATTACTTTCATTTAATTCTGCTTTTTACTGTTCCCTGGGGTTGGTTCTTTGCCTACTCATTTGCAGTCTGTCTTCTCTTCTTCTTCCTTTTGTCTGTTTCTTGTTTCTCCTAGAATTGCTTTCTCAGATTTCAGTTACCTCCCCTATAGTTCTTATTCTCTTTGCCCATTTTTGCCTTTTTACCCCCCTCCTTCTATGAAAGCAATCTCCTTCTTTTAGCACTCCAGCCTCTCTAATACTGAATTCCAACTGCTACCCATTTCTGCCTTATCTAAAAGGGAAATAACACCACCACCAGCACAGGCTTTGAAATTATTGAAATGCGCTGCACTTAGACAAATTCAGATTTGATGCAACAGTAACTTTATATGTAATTCAGAAACTAACTTACAATAACATGACTCAGAAAAGAAAATCATGCCGTGAAACATTACATTGAATGGGAAATGATTCAGTGAAAGCATTATTCAGAGTAGGCAATTACTGAGTGAAGATATTATCCGCAGCAGACAATTACTCAGTAAAAATGTTATACAGTGCAGGCAAATATTCAAGCAAACATTTGACAAGGACAGCATTTATTCAATAAACAATTATAACTGCACCCAACGGAGCACACTTGCCCTGAACAGTACAAATAATTAGCAGACTCAAAGGATATTACTGCAACTGCCCAAATTTTAGCTAATTTACATGGTAGTTAAGTTCTACAGGACAATCAGAATCTGTCAGCGAGGGATAACTTCTTTTTCCCTTTGTTTCTTCATACTTCTAGGAAGTAATGTCACAGTTCTATCAACTTTAATGAAGAAGCAACTGTTTTGTGGAGCTACTCAGTTACCATTTTCCAAGAATGAGCTTTACTCACACGATTCCTTTCTTCAATTGCTTCTTCTGTCACACTTTCAGTCCTTTGCTCACTTTCTCAATAGCTTTTTTGCCTGCAGTTGGTTTATCTCTCAAATCTCTGTTTTCAAAGCACAAATTAGCTTCTGTTTCTTGTTGCCTAAGGAGTTTCCACATGAATTCCATTTCTATTTATCGTAAAGTTCCTACTCCTTCTCTCTTTCAGTGTCTCCCAGCAGGAGATAGCTCTCATTCTCCCTTAGTCCAGAACTATCACTTCTCCTTTTGCTTTGCTAGCTAGATCAATTATTCTTCTCCTGCTGTTCATTTTGTGCACTTTTACTTCCTTTTTCAGACATTCTCAAACTGTATCATAACTGTTTCCTTTTGACTTAATCCATATATTCATTATTTGCCTTTACCAGCATCCACTATAACTTCACAAAGTCATCTATTGTTTGAAAATCTTACTTTTTTTATTATTGCTGAATGTATAGTTTTGTATCTCATCTTGCTTCTTTGCTTAATGTCAGGTTTTTAAGCGAACCATCTGATTGAATTATGGATTATTCTGTTGCTGGGTTATTTTAATCCATAAAGATGCCAATTGCTTTCAGCACAGTTTGGTTTTCTAAGCATCTCTATTTAAACATATGTAACAAAAATTACTTATACAAAAAAAAAGGAGTAGCAGGAAAGTTGTTGGGATCCTGTATCTAGAGTAGCTGCATTAGTGTAATTACACTGATTTCTGTATTGCAGATTAGTATAAGAGATGCCGGAATCAGGGTTCCCCAATGGAACTGCATCACTAAACAAGTATAAGTATTTTGGTCTTATTTTAAAGGAGAAATTGGCAGCAGCACTCCAAAGGCCTTACTGCATTGTAACATAGCAAGGCCAGCAGAATCTCAGTGTAACTTGGTAAAGTGATGAACTATACAGGAAAAAGCATTGGTACTCATGCAGAAAGTGCCTGCATAGGGATTTACATCACCATAGCTATGTGATATACTTTTCCCACTAGGGTTCTGCTGGCCAATTTCCCTATGAAGAGAGTCTTTATATGATGTAACATTAGAAGTGCCATGGGAGCAGTCCTCAAAGTGATAAAAGTCCTTCCCTTATTAAAATTTGAAACTATTAAAGTCTCAGGGAAATTTGTGCATTGGAACTGGACATTTTTCAGTTGAATACACTGAGTATTTTCTATCTGTCTCTCTCTGAACCTGATGTCACAAAAGCTCAGCCAAGCAAGGGCACAAAATTCTCTCCTGACTGATATTTTGATTATAATTAGAAATAAAACTATTTTAATCAAGTAAGAGAAATAATTAATCATTCTATTATTTACCTTACATATATTTTTAGTCTTAAAATGGCAGAAATGACAGATAACAGCTAAAGTCATCCTATACCTCCCTTATTCCTTCTGCCATTTTTCTTTCAGCCCAGCTTTCACTTGGTTGAACCCTTTTACCAAAGCTTCAATAAGGAGGGAAGATGTTTTGTGCATGATTGGCAAATCACGGGCAAATTAATATGAGAGAAAGAAAACACTTAGCAAAAATGATGAGCCAACTTAAATGAATAAAAAAGTAAAATGCAGAATCTGTATTTTGTTCATTCTACACCAGCCACAAAGACAGGTTTCAATAAACTAATTACCTGAATCATCTTTTTATTTCCCTCTCCACTTTCTTCAAAATTTCTTGGAATTGCTTGTCACTTTTTTCTACTTGTCTGGGATCTTTGTGAGTTAATTTGTTATAGGTCTTTACTCACATACCTCAATTGACTTTTAAGCATGTACAGTGCTGTGAAGTTAGAAACGATCTTGAAAATTATTTTCAGAAGCTCCTTCTGCATTGATGATTTTCTGACTACTTTCTAGCTGTGAGGAACAAAGGAAATTTTGTTAAGAAACCTCACTAGTTTTTGTGTGAATTAAACCAGAAGCCTGCTCTGAGTCAGTTTTTCCAATGAGAATCATTCACACCCCATTAGATAGCTACTAGTTGTAGCATTTGACTCTGACCCCTGATTCACACATCCTATTCATTGGCAAGTGATGTCTCTTTTTTTTCCCTTTGGGAAACAGACATGATTTTAAACCTTCAGGAGACAGGAATAATGTGAAAATGATAATAAAATATAGTTGTTCAGTCCTATATTACTTCTCAGCTGATGACTCACAATAAAATATCTCAAAGTATAAGCCAGAAGAGGAACGACTTGTCCTATGCTACAAGCTAAGCCGCCACTAAACTTCCTACAAATATGTGCTGATCTCACTTGGAAAGTATAGATTATAGAAATTATGAGATGTTTCTTCACAATTAAAGCACTTGTTGCTTGTCTGACTACATCTCACTCATTTTATTTGTGCCCATAGCTTACCATAAGTATTTGTAGATACTTCTTGGGCATGGTGAGTTCATAACTCTGCATTTGGGGTAAAACTACCTGGGCTGAAGCACTAGACTGAGATGCACAAGACAGTTTTTATAGCCACAATTTAATAAAAAGTTTCTGCTTTCACCTTGAACTGATCACATAGGAGTAACGTCAGGGAAACAGTCAGTTTTGTAAGAGGGATCTAACAAAACCCCTAATCTGAAAGACATTTGTGCTCAGAAAGATGAGTTCAAATGGGAATAGGAGGAAACCTTCAGGGTGAATAAGGTCGGTCTTTTGAAAAAAGACAAAAAAAAAAAATCAGCCTGTTTAGCTAGCTAAAGGATAGACAATGTGGGATCTTTACCTACGTGCATATACAGAGGCATGCAAAGAGTAAAGGGGGAGAAAGAAATCAGGAAGGAAGAAAAGCTGCTAATGCTTAATAATAAATTTAATGCAAGACTAATTGATCTGAAGCGATAATACTTAGAGTTAAGCTAACAGTAAAAACTGACAGGAGCAAGTTTGCTTTCTGTTAGGAGCTGTGCATGGAAAAATCCAAAAGACAGAATAAAAAGTGTGGTTATTTGTAGCAGCCCAGATCAGGATATGATTGTGCAGGGTCTCCTCTCTGTGATTTTGTTTAAATATAAACAAACATTAACATATAAATGTTATAGCATCATCTTTCTCTCTTTTTTTTTTTTTGGCAGAACTAAAGAATAGTAACAAGAATCTCTCAGCTTTCTTATTTATTGCTCTCTGTATCACCCTCAAAATTTCCCTAATTTCTCAATACTATGTCAATCTTTCCTGCTTTTTCTTTATTCATATTTGCATGGGTGACAGTGGCCCTCTACAGCTGGTATTGTCCTTTCTGTGTGTCTGTCCTGTCCTTGTGATAGTCTGACTTTTTCCATGTCTCTGTCATATTCTAATTTGCATTCTTTCCTCTTAAATGGCAAATGCCTGCAGTGCTCAAATTGCATCACTGACTTTCCCTCCTGGTACAAAAACTTGTTATTTAAGAAATCTAAGAATTTCTTCAGCAGAGAAAATAAGAATATAGAGTAATATTGTGTGCTGACATTTCAACTCCTCTGAGCTCTCCTGAAAATTCACAGTGACAACAAATACCTGCAGTTCTCCAGCAGGCTGATCTTTCTGTTCTCTTTGTTGACAACTAGGGAATGCCTTTGGCACCTGTGGGCTGACACCCCCTGCAATCTAGATTTAACTTTGCAGTCTTCAATGAAATAGAGTTGAATCAGCCACCAGTCCAAACTGGTACTTAAAACTACAGTCAGAACTGAAGAGACAAGAAAATGGGCTTTAGGGTCCATCGCAGAGAGTTCTCCCCCAAAATGTAGAATTTGGCCATGAGAGTCTCTCTCATGCTATGGTCCCACGTGTACTGAATGGACCACGATACAGTCATGGTGCTGCCCCAGTCTGTCCTCTCTTTGGCTGTCACAAATGCAGAGCAGTGGCAGGGTCACAGGGAACTTCTGGTGGTACTGAAGTTGCTTCTGGGGGAATGCCCAAGGGCTAACTGGGGTTGTGACCTTCCTAAAGAAAGCGTCCTGCAAGGGAAGAGCCTTTCCAGGGGCCTTTGCAACTTCTCCGGGTGGTCTCAGAGAGTGTAGCCACTTTGGCTAGAAGTGGTTTCAGCTCGTAGTGATTCAGCTCTCTGTGAGATCAGCTCATATGAGACCACCTGGGCAAGCCCGGGGACAGAGAGAGACGAGGGAGCCTTGCATGGTGAATTCCACAGGTAAGCTTTATTCAGCCATCCCCGTGAAGGGAACCAGAGGCCAGGCTTTTTCCCGGCTCAGGGGTTCTTACAGGGGGTTTATATAGGGAAGGCAGGGGTGGGATGGACACCAGTTGGCCAACAGGATACAGACTATTATCAAAAAAGAAGCAAGGCATGTTGGGGGTAACTTGTTGGTCACCGTAAGTTTTAGGAGAGTTCTTATCTCTGGGGAGATTTGGCCCTTAGGCATCTCCCCTCCAAGGGAGTGCAGGGAGCTCCAGAGCCAGCTCCAGCGCAGCTCTCCACAGACTGAGATGACAATTACAACCAGGATGGAGAGATCTGGCCCGTTGTAACTAATGTGAATCATTGGCTTTCCTTTAAGTCATGATTTTGCTTTCTGTTCGGTGTTAATACTCTGTCATCACGTGCCAATGGCTCAAGATCTTTTACCTTTCTAATTCTTCCCCATAAAATTCAAATATTTTATTGTGTCTAGGTAGGAAAAACATTTCAGGTTTCACTTAGGTTGCTGGCCAAAACAGGATGCTGCTCAAAAATGCCAGCTTGCCTTCTTTAAGAAATACACAGACAAATCAATAGTGTGGTATTCCATTTCATTCAGGATAATGGCAAAGTAAATTAGCCAATAATGGGATCTTGTAGGTAAGTAATTCTAACTGTCTCACACAACCTTTTGGGATAAGTGTGCCTAATACCTTTATGTGGAATGTCTACTATTTATTACAATTTTATACTCTTTTCTCTCTGAGGGCGACAGAATCTTGACAATGCTTTGGAAATGGGATTGGAAGAGAGGCTTGAAAGGTTTAAAAATCTTTTTCGCAGTAAAGCACTGTAAAGCTGTCATCAGAATAAATTTCTATAAAGGAATTTCCCTAGAGTTTTAACTGCTGTAAATGAAAAGTACAGTCCAGTGAATGAGAGTCCGGGGTTTGGCTTGATGTGGGTAATCTATAATCTTACAGAAGTTGGCAAATGTGAACTGTTCTCAGTAAGCAAATGTTTTCACAATTGAGAAAATGCATGTGTCATGGAAGATATTTCTTCACAAGAGCAAGAAGACTTTTATAGCTCATTTACATCTAACTTTCATAAAATGTTTCAAAACCATCTTGCTAGAAAATGTAAATATATAAAAACACAGAGTTTAAATATTGTTAGTTTTGTCTTAACTGTAGTTTTTGGTGAGACGTTGGTAGCACAGCTGATAATATGTATATTAGTTTTTTTGAAAAAAGCAAGTATGAAGTGGTAAACATCTCTGAGTGATAATGCAAACAAGACACATAATTTTGTATCTGACAATTTGTGCAAGCAGAGTTGAGTCACGCAGAGCTCTGTTCAGCTGAAGAGCATACTCCCACCTCACTCAAACAAAAAAGCTTGCAAAGGTTGAAAGGAGAGTTTCACTCAGTGAGTTACTCCATTAAAAAAATTAAATAAATTATTGTAATGCATAATTTTACTTTGCCATGCATTACTAAACCAAATTCAACAGTGTCAAAAACCTGCTTGCAGACACTGTTGCTTAGCACTTTGAATAGCTGTGTGGATTAATGCTAAAAAATAAGGATACAGTGGTGTTGGAACTACAGAGTACTCCAACAAAAGATAGGTTACAGCACTTAGTTTTAACTCTGAATACTGATTTTCCCAAGGACATGTTGTACGTCAACACTTAAACCTTGGTGATCTGTGTTTATTTTTTTTTCATTGTGACAGTGAAGTCTCATCTGCCCAGAAGATAGTGTAATGACCCTTACAAACAGCTTTACTGCCTAAAAAGTCAAGGTTACAAAAGGCTGAGGCAAATTCACTTTGTAAGAATGGCTTCACAAGAAAACTTTGTTCATTCTGAAAATAGTTACTTCCACCTGCAGCTATAAAAGCCAGTCTTCTTCAAGTTAAACTGTAACTCTACAGCATGCCAGCAAAATCTTCTTTGGTCTAGAGCATTCCCTCTGGTACCACCCTCACACATTTTTCTGTGTTCGCTTCTCTGGATTGTAAGTTGCAGTGAGGATGAGACTCATATTCCTGTCTCTTTTATCCAGTTTGCTATCCTGCTGGCATCAAGATACAAAATTATATTTTCATAGTTAGGATCATGAATCAAATTTACATGGTTGGGGAGGAAGTCAATATGTAAGAAGATTTATGACACCAAGAATACACGGGATTATCTATCTTAATTACGTTACCAGTTCTTTGGGCAATGTCCTGGTTTTAAAGCACAAGTGTCTGCCAGAGAAGGCAAAACCCTTTCTGGAATGGAAAAAGATGTCCTTCCCCCCCCCCACCCCCCCCC
>VZRZ01003788.1:36549-53238 GCA_013398175.1 Climacteris rufus | reverse complement strand
CTCCTCATCCTCCTCTTCCTCGCTCAACGTCTTCGCCAAGCACGGGCTGCCCGCCGGGAGCAGCGACGGCAACAACAACGGGAATAACGGGAACAACGGGGGCGCCCCGCTGCCCTCGAACCCCGGCCTGGCGGATGCGAGGCGCCGCTCCACCCTCTCCAGCTCCTCCGACGAGAGCTGCTGCTTCCCGGCCTCCTGGGACAACCGGGAGACGCCGGGAAACGCCGGCTCCGACACCGACTGGGCCACCGGGGAGGACGAGCTGATGGAGACGGAGGACACCCCCGGGCCGGGGGTCCCCGCGGCCCCGCCGCGGCCCTGGGCCAAGCCCCGGCTGGACACGCAGCCCCACAAGGCGCCGTCCCGGATCCCCACCCCTCGGGGGTACGGGGCGGGAGCCCCCCGGGCCCCCAACGGCGGCCCCAAGGCCTGGGGGGCTCTGCAGAGCGTCCTCTCCTCCCTCCTGGAGCCCTCCTGGGCCCCGCGGGAGCGCGACGGGCTGGAGGAGGACGCGTGGCCCTGAGGGGCCGGGCTGGATGGGCACGGCAGCCCCGCAGCCCCTGGGGACGGCCCCGAGCTGCTGCCCGAGGTGGCACCGGCGATGGACACGGAGCGGGGGACCGGGACCCCTGCCCTCGGCACTGCGGGTGGGCACGGAGCCCTGAGGGCCCCGGGGGTGCCCCCATCCCGTGGGAGCAGCTCCAAGGGCAGGGCCATGGTGTGGGCAGGGCGGTGGGGGGGCTGGAGCAGAGCTGGCGCCTGGGAAGGGGCTGGAGAGCACCTGGTTCTTCTCATCTTGGTCTCTTCATCTCATCTGTGTGCCTCATCTTGACCTTCTCCTCTTCTTGTGTTCTCCTCCTCTTCTTGCTATTCTTGTCATCCTCCTCCTCCTCCCATCTTCTCTTTCTCCACTTCCTTGGGGCTGCCTCCTCCTGTTTTCTCATCTCTTGGCCTTCATGTCCTTCATCAATCTTCTTGACCTTCACCTTCTCTTCTTGGTCTCTTGTCCTGCCCTTGCCATCACCCTCTGGGCCCCCTTCTCCTTCTCTCATCTCCTCTCCCCCTGAGCAGTGCCTCGGGGACGGGCAGTTTGTCACCACAGCCCCTCAGCGCTGCCCCCAGCCCGTGCCGGTGGGACAAGGCCCCCCACCCCTGCCCCGCATGTCCTCCCACGCCAGTAAAGACCAACGGAGCTGAGCCCGCCGTGTCCGCTCCTCTGTCCGGGGGCAGCCCCAGGCCCGAGGGAGGAGGCAGCAGTGAAGAGCTGGGGTGAGGGGTCCTGCACCCCTCTGCAGCCATTGGGACCCCCCAGCTGTGTCTGGGACCCCTCCAGGGCTGCTTGCCCAGGGGCCATGGCCACGTTCCGAGGGCTGGGCAGGCTGGGGGTCACTAGGGCTGGCCAAACTTGCTGGTGGTGACCACCCTGCTGTGGCTCTGGGGGTCCCAAAGTGGGGTGGCTGCAGTGGTCCCTGGATGCCCACCCAGCCTCTCCCCTGGGAGTGGGGCTGGTGCCCCATGGAGTGTCCCAAAGCAGCTCCAGTGCCCTGGGGGGTGGCCCAGAGCAGTGCCAGTATGCCATGGGGTGTGGTGGGGCAGCTCCAGTGTCCCATGGGATGCTCCAGGGCAGTGCCAGTGTGCCATGGCGTGTCATGGGGCAGCACTAGTGACTTGTGGGATGTCCCAAAGCAGCTCCAGTGCCCTGGGGGGTGGCCCAGAGCAGTGCCAGTGTTCCGTGGGACATTCCAGAGCAGTGCCATGCCCTGTGGGGTGCCCTGGAGCAGCTCCAGTGCTCAGTCACGGTGCCAGCACCCAGCAGGATGCCTGGCAGGGGTGCCAGTGCTTGGGGGGATGTCCCAGAGCAGGGCTCAGTGGTGCTGCCCAGCCGTGCCAGGGACTGTCACCCATCCCCAGGGACCAGGAGCGCCTCATGGGGACCCCACACTCATCCCAACCCCAGGAGGGGCTCAGGGCACCCACTGGGCACGATGGAGGGGTGCAGGGCCACCCTGGGTGGATCCATCAGAGGCTCCAGGAGCAGAGCCAAGAGCTCTCCAGGCCCATCCTGTCCCCGAGGGGTGACTGGCCCCCTGGCCCCTGGCCCCAGGCCTGGCCCTTGCTGTGCCAGAGGCCACTGGTCCCAGTGAGGGCTGAGCTGGCCCTGCTGCCCTCAGGAGCACCAGGCCATGGCCACCCAGCAGGGTCACCTTTATTCCACACTCCCCTCAAACCAGTGACCATAACAATATATTTATCTTTCATATATTAGAGATTTCCTGCTTCGAGGGAGGGGGGACCCATGGCTTGATCTGGGGGGGAAAGGAGCAGCAGGACCCCCAGGGAAGCACCCAGGGGTGCTGGGGGGGAGCAGAGGGAGCTGTGGGGCTGGGCAGAGAGCAGGGGATGCTCAGAGCCCTCCTGGCCCCGTGGTGGGGGCTGGAGGAGGCTGGAAAAGCCCTTTTTTACTGCACATTAAGTACAGCCTCAAATTTGGGATCCTCGAGCCCTTCTGGGAGCTTTGGGAAGGGCTCCCATGGGAAGGAGACCCTCTGTGAAGGGCTCACCCACGGCTCTGCTGAACCAGGGGACAAAATCAGGGAGAGGCAGGAGAGGGGAATGAGCCAAAGCTGTTTCCCACCTCCTCCAGCCCCAATCCCAGGGCTCCAGCGGCATCTTCAGCCAGAGCCACCTAATCCCACGGCACTTTGGGCCCCCCAACCAAGCCAGGAGCAAGTCCCCTTCCCAGGGTTTGGAATGCTGAACCCACCAGCAGACACCACTCCAGAGACCCAGGAGCAGGAGCTGGGTTTGTGGGAGGTGGGAGAGCAGCCCCCCAGAGCTGCCAGCCGGAGGGGTGGGATGTGAAGGGAGCAACACCAGCGAGGAGGACACGGCATCACTCACACAGGGATTGCTACAGGGATGCAGGGGCTGGGGACAGCCCCCCTGCCCCCCTCCACTGTCCCCAGCCCCAGTGGGAAGGGGAGAATCCCAGGGGCTGGGTCCTTGGCAGGAAGGAAAGGAGACATGCACACGGATCCGGCCCTGCTTCCTCGGGCGGGAAGGGGGGACAGGAGGAGGAGGAGGAGGAAGAGGAGGAGGAGGATGGGCTGCAGCAGCACCTCAGTTCTTCAGGATGGTCTCATAGGCTTGGTAGACGTACTGGGACACCTCTGGTGCTCGGCATTTCAGGGATAACTGTGGGGAGAGAGGGAAGAGGGGCTCATGGCACCTCACCCCACACTGGAGAGCCACCAGCCCCAAAGCAGAGCCCTGCATGCTGCAGCACCCCCCCCACAGGGCAGTCCAGCTCCTGATTTCATCTGGAAAAAGGATATTAAAGGCACTGAATCCCTAAAAGCCCTCCCAGGGCAGAGCCATCCACATGCAGCACAGGCAGGGAACAGGCAGGGGCAGCGCTCCAGCTTTTGGGGTTGGACTCAGTGCCTNGAGGAGGAAGAGGAGGAGGAGGATGGGCTGCAGCAGCACCTCAGTTCTTCAGGATGGTCTCATAGGCTTGGTAGACGTACTGGGACACCTCTGGTGCTCGGCATTTCAGGGATAACTGTGGGGAGAGAGGGAAGAGGGGCTCATGGCACCTCACCCCACACTGGAGAGCCACCAGCCCCAAAGCAGAGCCCTGCATGCTGCAGCACCCCCCCACAGGGCAGTCCAGCTCCTGATTTCATCTGGAAAAAGGATATTAAAGGCACTGAATCCCTAAAAGCCCTCCCAGGGCAGAGCCATCCACATGCAGCACAGGCAGGGAACAGGCAGGGGCAGCGCTCCAGCTTTTGGGGTTGGACTCAGTGCCTGGCACTCCAGGGTGAAGGGCTCCCAACAAACACCCTACTCTCCCCAGTCCCCTTTGGGTGTTTGCTTAAATATTAAATGATTCCAAAATCAATTAGCTCCTCAAGCAGGGAAAGCTCACAGAGAATGCTCTGGGTAGGGATTTGCAGCTATCCTCAGCCCCAGTGAAACCTGGAGGGAAACGTTCACCTCCTCGTGCCAGCCCTGCTGGGAAGGAGGGCAGGGAGGCACCAGGAGACTGGCAGGGCAGGGAAAAAATATCAGGGGAGGGAGGAACATCCAGGCAGCAGCCAGGGAGAGCCCAAAGCCAGGGAAAAACCAGTCTCTAACCTCCAAATCCTGCAAGAGCGGGCAGGCCGGCGAGGGTGGGCGGGCAGCGGGGACGGAGACACAGAGAGAGGAGTCAGGGTGACACAGCTCGGCCCAGCCCCAAGAGAACTGACTGCCAGGGGGTGGGGAGGGGCTGGGGAAAGCAGGACGTGGGGATGGCTCAGGAATGAGGTGGGGATGGATCCTTGCTCGGGGGAATGCTCTGAGGACAGGGTTTAATGGCGCTGGGGGGGTTGGGGCCCCTCTGTGTCCTTCAGCTGCTCCCTTGGAGCTCCCACAGGAGCAGTGTCACCCTCCCCATGAGAGAGGGACATGGGGGTGGCACCACCACCACCAGCAGCTGGGGGGTCCCAGCACCACGGATGTGCCCCCCAGTCTGCCCCAAGCTTGGAGCAGGGGAGGCAGGGAGCTGCCCCAGGGGCTGGGAGCGGGCAGGGAGTGGGAGGTACCGTGAAACTGGGATTGCTGGGCTGGATCCGGAGCTCTGCCAGCACCCAGATGCCGTTGGTGAGCTTCAGGGACTGGTACAGCATGTCCTGGCCCTCCACATTCCTCTTGGCGATGGTGAAGATGTTGCTGCCTTGGAGTTTGCTGCTCACAGCATCTGGTGGGGAGAGAGAGCTGCCAGGGCTGGGCTGACCTCCTGCTCCCCTCAGGCCTGCCCCATCTCCTCCCCTCCTCATCATGGGAGAGGTTCAGGTTGGATATTGGGAAAGTTCCTTCATGGAAGGGTGTTCAGGCACTGGAGCTGCCCAGGGCTGTGGTGAGCCCCCATCCCTGCAGGGATTTAACAGCCCTGTGGATGTGGCACTTGGGGACATGGGGACAGCAGTGGCCTTGGCAGTGCTGGGGGACTGGAGGGACTCATCATCTTGGAGGTCTTTTCCAAGCAATTCTATGGTTTTATGATTCCAGGGTGGGCACAGCAGCTGCCCTCAAGGCAGGGACATCTTCACCACTCGGCATCACAGAATCACAGAATGGTTTGGGTTGGAAGGGACCTTAAAGCTCCTTCATTCCAACCTGCCAAGTTCCTCCAGAGAGCCAAGGGCAGGCAAAGCACCCACTCCCTCCTGGAGGAACAGGGTGAGCACAGGGGAAGGAGCCCTCAGCTTCCCACAGCCAGGGATAACTGGGATGAACTGGGATGAACTGGTCAGCAGCAGCCAGCTGGGAGCTGAGCCAGGTTCTCCTGAGGGCTTTGGACCCACCTGCATTGAGGGAACAGTCTTTGATCTGGAACTGGATCTCGTTCTCGTTGGGAATGTCCTTCCAGGTGGCCAGGAACATCTGCCTCTCTGCAGGGAGGGAGGACACCAACACTGATGGAGCTGCAGGGCTGGCCACCCCCAAGGTGACAGAGCACAGGGGCACAGGGGACGTGGCAGTGAAGGGGATCACCCTGCCCCCCCCCAGCAGCTCCCCAAGGGCAGGCTCAGGGCAGCTTTTGGGGGGTCAGCAGCTGGGGAAGGTGGTCAGGAGGTGCCAGGGGCTGGGATGGCCCCTCTGGACAGTGCCAGGCCCCACTCACCCATCTTGCCGTCCTCCACGAACAGGATGTGCAGGGGGTACAGGGTGCTGAAGTAGAAGACGTCGATGTTGTTCTTCACTGCCACCTGGGGGGGAGGCACACGGGCATTTCAACTCCTGCAGCCCACAGCAGGATCCCAGAGTGTCCCACCCCACCCAGCCAGCCCTCTGCACCACGTGCCACCGCAGCAAGCACCCGGCTCCTGCTGTCACACCTGCCCCTGGCCCTCTCCAAGGGACCCTGCCCAGCCCCAGCCCCCCAGGAGGGGAGAGCCCCGGGTTCCCCACCTGGAGGTTGTTCAGAGGGTCCATCTTCATGACAGAGCCCACGGTGTTCAGGGGCAGGGAGATCTCCACGGACTGGTTGGGGGCCAGAGGTGCATGGACCTGCAGAGGAGCTGCTGGGGCCAGCCCGAAGCTGAGGGGACACCCAGGGAGGGCAGGGATCAGGGTGGGGGCAGCAGGGATGGCACAAGGCACTGTCCATCCAACCCTGGGGCTCCCTGCCTTCCTCCAGGCATCCCAGGATGCTGCCCCTGCACAGTCCAGGATGGGGCTGGTTCCTGCCCTGCCCGCCCTGGGGCAGCTCCAAAGTCTCCCCCCTTCCTCCTACACAGACTCACACCCACTTTGAGCATTCCTGCAGCATTCCCTCGGGGCTTTTGAGGGAAAAGGATGCATCAGTTCACCAGGACAAACAACAGGACAATGGTCAGACCCCTGAGGAACGGCCTCTTCAGTCAACTTCTTAGAGGCTTTGGTTTGATGCTCATCACCACCACAGCCATCAGAGAGAGAAGGGTCATCACCAGAGGCTGTTCCCAGCCCTTGCAGCTCCTTTCTCATGCCCTTTTCTGCACCAAACTGCTCCAGGACGGAGCTCAGAGGTGTGGGCAGCACCTCCAGGGGTCCCAGGTGAGCCCAGCCCCGCAGGACTCACCTGTTGCGGTTGAACTGGATGGCGAAGTCGGACATGACCTGCAGGGCTTTGTTGGTCAGCACCAGGTCCATGGAGATGGAGCCCACCTGCCTGCTGAAGGTGCCAGAGATCTCCAGCCCCTTGGCTTTCATGGCAGGGAGCCAGACCTGGGCGAGGGACACAGGAAACCCTTGGGGTGACACCCAAAGCAGCCCCTCTGGCGCTCCCCACCTCCTCCCAGGGAGGCTGTGCCGTGGGCAGCGGGCACAGGGCTCTGTGCCCCCCTGAACCCTGCCCCACTCACCGTTTTGGGGGCCACATAGGATCCTGAGAGGGTCCCCACCCCACCAGTGAGGTCGAAGAGGTCGCCCAGGCCAAGGGCTGCCCCCGTGTTGGTGGGCGCTGCCGTGCCCGGCGCTGGCGTGAAGGTGCCACTGCCACTGCCCATCTGTGGGGACAAGGGACAGGGTCACAGGGGCACCACGGGCAGGTGGGGAGGAGGAGGAGGAGCAGGAGGAGGAGGAGGATGCAGAGGGACAGAAGGTTTGGGTGTGAGGGCACACTCACAGCAGGGCTGCCTCCCACATCGCTGCGCAGCTGCAAGAGAAGAAAGGGGCATCAGCAGGGGCAGGGCTGGGGGCAGGGGGGTTCCCCAAATGTCCCCTCTGGGCACTCCCTGCAAGCAGCAGTGTGGGGCAGCAGGGGCTGCAGGCAGGGTGCTCCAGTGGGGCCAGACCAGGAGCTGTGAGGGGACATGGCTGTCCCCAGAGGGAAGCCAGGTGTCACTGGGCTGGGGGTGGGGAGCAGGGGCAGCCAGAGGGGGGCACAGGGTGGAGGAAAAGGGCTGATCCATACCCCTTCTGACTCGTCCCCCATCTCCAAGCAGAAGCAGGCAAGGTGGAGAGAAGAGCCAGCCACATGCAGAGAGAAGCCAGGAGAGAAGAGACCAAAAAGAGAGAGAGAGAAGAGAAGACAAGGGGAGGAGGGGACAGAGGTTAGTCCTGACACATCCATGTGGCTGTCCTGGAGCCAGGGGACAGAGCCAGGCCTCATTCCCAGCCCATCACCAAACCCTGAGACCCACAAGGAGCCAGGCCAGCACTTGCAGGGTTACAAAACAGGAAAAATGCTGCCTCCCCTTGAGATAACTCTGCTGGATTCCATGAGTCACGGAGAAAACTCCAAACTCCATTCCTTCAGGGAGCCTGGACCATCTCCAGCACCCACAGGGCAGGTGTTCCCAGCCAGGCAGAGGTTTCCACCCTGCCTCACCCTGAGGCCAAACCACTGCCTGGGCTGCAGTCCCAGAAGGACACACTGCCACCTCTGGAGCTCCTGGTAGAGGGGACACCCCGTAAAGTACCCCACAAGCTGGGAGTGGGCACATCCTGGCCCAGCCCTGCAGCAGTCTGGGGGTCAGAGAGGGCCCAGAAGAGCAGCCACTCCTGCAGCACAGCACATGGAGTGGGAACATCCACACCAACCAGAGAAAAGGCCCTGGGAAGCGGTGGGTGGGACCCCCAAAAGGCCCTGGGAATTGGTGGGTGGGACCCCCCAGCCACTGGATAATGGCAGGATAAATGGGGGTGCAGTGCCCCTCTGTCCTCACCCACAGCAGGAGGACAGGATCAGCCCAGATGTCCCCAGGCTGACGTGTCTGTCCTGACCCAAGACACCCCAGAGCAGAGGCAGCACGGAGCCCAGCCTGGTGCCAAGAGGGCACCCTGGCATGAGGGCGGGAGCAGGGCAGCAGGGACGTACCAGGCTGTCCAGGCCGCCCCCCAGGAGGTCCACGGCGCCCATCTGCACGGGGGCTGCGGCCACGGGGGGCCCGCTGACGGGGGGCCCCAGGTCCAGGTTGAGCAGGTCCCCCAGCAGGTCCCCCTGGGTGGGGATGACCAAGGGCTGCTCTGCTGCTGGTCCCCCCGGCGGGGCTGCGCCCGGGCTCTCGATGATCTCGTCCCTGCAGGGAACGGCAGCACAGCCTGAGCAGCTCCAGCAGGGACACGAGCTCCCACTGCAGACAGGGGCTGGCCCAGCTGCACTCCCCATCCCAGAATGGCTCCAACACTCCAATGACAAGCAACATCCCCCATCCCATCCCGGCTCCCAACACACTCTCACGGACATCACCTTCCTCTGGGATCACCCTTCAGCTTTTTAAGGACAGCGCTGAACCCACACAGCCCTGCTCCTACAGAACCCCCCATGGGAACGGGGGCTCAGCTCTGAACAAAGGGCACACCCAGCAGCCCCACAGCCCCACATCCAAGCCCTGGCAGCCCCAGCCCGGGGCAGGGACACAGAAGACTCACGAGCCCGTCCGCGGGGGCAGACTCTTGTGCACGACGCCCCTGCTGCCCTCCACGAAGGCGCTGGGGGGTTTGTGGTACACCGAGGCCAGCGTGCCGATGTAGCAGATGAGCTCGTCCAGCAGCGTGGGCTCGATCAGGTCCGTCTCCTCTGAGATCAGCGGCTTCTCAGCCAGCACCACCTCCTTGGCGGCCACAGGGTCCGTGGACAGCAGGCGCCAGTAGATGTAGCCACGGTCCCGCAGGTCGGGGTTGTCCGAGTCCTGGGGGAGCCATGGGCAAGCTGCAGCCTCTGCAGAGCTGCTCAGAGCAGCTGCAGCTACCACAGGGATGCCCAGAGCTGCTTGTCCCAGCCAAGGTTTGCTGGGAGGGATGACAGGGATGGAAGTCAGAGAGGCTACAAGGTGCCTCCTGGGCCATGGCAGCGTCCACACTCCTCAGGACTTCAACTATCAGCGCTCCCAGAGGGACTTGGGACAAGGGATGGAGGGACAGGACACAGGGAATGGCTTCCCAGTGCCAGAGGGCAGGGATGGATGGGATATTGGGAAGGAATTGTTCCCTGGGAGGGTGAGGAGGCCCTGGCACAGGGTGCCCAGAGAAGCTGTGGCTGCCCCATCCCTGGCAGTGTCCAAGGCCAGGCTGGACGGGGCTTGGAGCAGCCTGGGACAGTGAAAGGTGTCCCTGCAGGACACAAGAAGATCTTTAAGATTCCTCCCAACCCATTGTGAATTAAGCTCCAATTACCCACCTGCTGTGACATGACCTAGCCATTCCCACTGCCCTGGGGGACAGAAATCCCACAGGAAGCTCTCCCAGGTGTTACCCACCTGTGTGGCCAAGCTCAGCACCTGCTGCACCAACTCCTGGGTCTCCGTGGGCTTCTTCAGGAACAGCTTCACAATGGCTGTCAGCAGCTGCAGCTGGACCTGCAGGGACAGACAGACACACAGGTCACACTGGGTTTGTGCAGGAACACATGGATTTGCCCCAAGACCCAACCCCAACCTGCCTGTCAAGGGACCAAAGACACCCTGAGCACGCCAGTGGCAGTGACACCCACCAGGGCCCGTCCCATGGCCCCTTTGCAGCCCATGTCCACACCCTCAGAGACAGAGGCTGACCCAGACATTATGGGAAAAGATCCTGGAGCAGGGTACCCAGCCCCACAGGGCACAGGCCAGAGCATCCTCTGACCTCCACATGGGTAAGCAGCAGGAATTCCCCTGTGACAGTCCCTCCAGACCTCTGGCTTTGCTATTTTGCATTTGTAGACTTTGCCCTGTTCACTGTCACTTGGTAACACCGTGTTTTGCAGTTTTCCAGAGATGGAAACCCTCCAAAATTCCACAGGCAGACCCAGTGGCCTCAGCCACCCTGGCAGATGGGGCAGGCACGGCTCCCTCTGCTCATTTTCCAGCTCCAAAGGGCTGGAACAGGGCACCATGAAGGAGGGACAGTGCTTGGGACAACACCATGGGGCATTTCATAGAACCATGGAACAGCTTGGGCTGGAAGGGACCCTAAAGCCCATCTCATCCCACCCCTTGCCACGGGCAGGAACACCTTCCCCTAGAGCAGGCTGCTCCAAGCCTGGACCGCACTCCTGGGACACGCCCTGCACCAAAGCTGCTCCGAGCACCCTCAGAGCACACTGAGCTGTGCCCCAGAGCCCCCCCGAGGCAGCAGCCCCGGCACACCTGGGTGCTCTCGTCGTGGAAGCCCTCCAGGAAGCTCTCCAGCAGCTCGTCGGCGTTGTCGATGCGCTCGGCGTACTCGCCCACGATCCAGATCATGGCAGCCCTGGCCTCGGGCTCGTCCAGCGAGTCCAGGTTCTCGCACAGCGTGGCGATCACGCTCTCGTACCTGCCCGAGCACAGCGGGGCCACAGCTCAGTCAGCCCTCGCTCCAAACCACGGCAGAACCCACAGCAGGTGCCAAGGGCCCCTCTCCCCACGGCAGTGCCCACACTGGGCCCAGAGCACATTCCCTGCTCCCAGGGTAACCCTGCTGCTCCGAGCTGCCCCTCTGCGGAGCCACCGGCTACTCCTGCAGAGCTCCCGCTCGTTACCAATGCACTTCATTAGTATTTATTACCACTATTAGGCCCCGACTTCCTGATTACAGAGTTGCCTATTCATCCTGCCTCAGCTGGAACATTCCCTCCCCTCTCCTCCTGCTGCCCTTGTTCCAGCATCAGGAGCCGGGTGGAGAGCCAGGGACAGTTTCTGCTGACGCCAGGGCCCTGCACATCCCTGGCAGCTCCTCTCCCTCTGCGTGCCTGGCTCTGGGACCAGCAGGGAGTGATCCTGGGGCTGGGGACAGCTCCAGCTTCACTCCTGGGGCAGCACCGACCCCTCAGAGCAGCAAAACCCAAAGCCAGCCGTGCTGCAGGGAGGCTCTGGGGGCCCCACCCCGCCAGGAGGGAGCAGCAGCTCAGCTCTCTCCCACCCCGGGGTGTCTGTGGGTCCCCCAGGCACCGAGGGGCAGAAAGGACTCCCCCAGCCCCCGGAGCAGCCACGCACTTGTTGGGGTACTTGCGGAAGATGTCTCTGATGACCACAATGGCCTCCTGCACCACGTAGTTCACCTTGGTCTGGATGAGGTCCAGCAGGGTGCTGACACAGCGCTCGGCCGATTGCTGCCGGGGGGAGCGGTCACAGGGGCACTGCCACCCCCACATCCCCCCCAAACCCTCCACTGCCACCCCCACCCCCTTATCCACCCCCAAACCCAACCCAGAGTGTGGTTTCCCCTTCACACCCCGCTGTGGCTCCTCCTCATCCCCTCTGCAGGCTCCCACAGCCTCCTCTCTCCCCACGGGAAGCCTCCCAGCCATGCAGAGCCTCCCTCCCAGTGAGGTTTTTAATAATCCCCTTTGGCAAATTACCCCTGCAAGGAAGTGAAGGCTCCAAGCAATCCCTTGGGAAGGGATCAATTCCCTCCCAGCTCCTCAGGAAAGGACCAATTATCTCCCAGCCCTCCGGGAAGGGACTGGCTCCTTCCCAGCTCCTTGGGATCAGCTCCCTCCCAGCCCCATGGGAAGGAACCAGCTCCCTCCCAGCTCCTCGGGAAGGGATCAGCTCCCTCCCAGCCCCATGGGAAGGGATCAGCTTCCTCCCAGCCCCATGGGAAGGGATCAGCTTCCTCCCAGGCCCATGAGACGGGATCAATTCCCACCCAGTTCCCTGGAAGGGACCAGCTCCCACCCAGTTCCCTGGGAAGGGATGAGCTCACTCCCAGCCCCACTCTGGTCCCCAACAAGCCACTGGTATCACCCACTGCATCAATTCATCAGGCAGAGCTGCTGGCTCTGTTTTAGGCAGGGATCCTAAAGCAGCTCCAGTGGCAAAGGGTAAGGGTGTGGAATACCCTCCTGACACCCTTACGAGCCCTGTGGAACAGCCACGGCTCAACCCCCTGCTCAGCTCACAAATTCCTGGGATGAGATGCCCACCATGTGCTGGAAAGTGCTGCCCTGCCCAACCACAGGTGCCCCAGGGACCCCACACGTCCCAGCCCTCACCTCCACCTTGATGGCGCAGCGGCCGATGGCTCTCACGGCCTTCCTGACAAAATCCACGTCCACCTCCGTGGCATATTCCTTCAGCTCTGCCAGCACCTGGTGCAGGGGCCAGCACAGTGAGGGCCTGGCAGCAAGAACAGCCACCAGGAGAGCGGGGCAGGGACCCAGCACAAGCAGGGTGGGTGGCACAGCTGCTCCTGGCCACGTCCCACAGAGCCTGGGCTGGGATTTGGACAGCCCTGCACGGCCCCCCAGTGCCCAGCCCCACGTCCTGACCTGAGCTATGTTGGCCTGCGAGGCCAGGCGGATCATGATGTCCAGTTTCTCCAGTTTGACGTAGATGGGGTCGTTGTACTTGACAAAGAACACCTTCATCTCGTGCTTCAGGATCTCGGGCCTGGGGGCAGCGACAGGCAGAGGTCAGGGGGGACATGCAGGTGTTATGCACATCCACCACAGCCCCAAGGTTTTGGGGGGCTAGTCAATGCCAAGGAATCCAAAACACTCTGGTTATTCCCCCAGGCTTCTGTGCCATGGACATAAGGTGGGGAAACACAGAGACCAAGCAGCTCTGGGCCAGGAGGATGAGGCTCCTTGGTCACAATCCCAAGGTTTTGGGGGCCTTTTCAATGCCAAGGAATCCAAGCCACCGTGATTATCCCCCAGGACTCTGTCCCTTGGCTCCCCTTTGCTGGCATGTAGGGGACAGAGCACAACCTTGCCACAAACACGGGCCAGACGTGAGGCAACGGGGGATGTTTGTCCTGCCAAGGCTGGAAGGGACATTTTGGTGGGAGCAGGGACATAAATCCAGACCCCAGGGCTAGGCTGGACCTTTCTCACCAGCTCATCCTCTCTCTAAGCTGAGAAAGAGCTAGGCCAGGTCCAGCTTCAAGCTGCCTTCCACATTCCCACTCCCAGGGACACTAATTGCTTTCCACTTCTCCCAAAAATTGCTGCTAATTTTAACAGACGACCACGGTGCTGAATGGGAGGAGGACAAATCATCTGACTGGGCTGGGGCTCTCCAGCTGCCACTTCTGCTCCAGGCACACGTGTGGGGCCTTGGCCACCTCCTGCCCACCAGGATTTTAGAGCAGCAAAGGGACAAAAGGACTCTGAGCACTTTATTCAAAGAGGACAACTGCAGAGAACCCAGCTGCCAGCACAGAAATCCCTCCCTGGCCACAGAGTGACTACTCCAAAGTCTCCCAGCTTTTGGGTTTGTCATCCTTTGGTGACCAAAATAAAGAATAAATTAAACTAAAGGATAAATTAAACTAACTGGAGATCCCAGATTAGCTCTCTGCTCATTCCCTCACCTGACTCATTCCCTCACCTGACTGACACTAAGCCAGGTTGGATGGGGCTTGGAGCAACCTGGTCTAATGAACGGTCCACAACCGGGGGTGGGACTGGATAATCCCTTTAAGATCCCTTTAAGATCCCTCCCAACCAAACCATTCCATGACTCCATGACTCTCAGCCCTTGAATTTTAAATAGGAGAGAAGAGAACACCCCACAGGCTGGGCTGTGACACCACTGCAGTCAGGGGGATTGGAGCACCAGGAAAAAGGGGACACCTGGACCCACCTTTTCTGCACGATGAGGTTGATGTTGCGGAGGGCCACGTACTGCAGCTCGGGCTCTGCGGACAGCAGGGTGACCAGAGGTGGGGCCAGCTTCTTCAGGAGTGTGCCATAGTAGTCCAGGTCCTTGGACAGCATCTCCATGAACTTCATGAGCACCTTCACGGCCGACAGCACCACGGCAGAGTTGGCGTGGGACAGCCGCGGCGTCACCCGCTCGCAGATGCTGCCGGGGCAAGGAGGAGGGAAAGGAAATTATGCCAGCCCTTCTTCCTGCTTAAAAACTCCTTCCAGCATGGAGGAAGGACTTGCAGGGAAGCTGAGCAGCACTTGGGGCCTTCCCAAAGCTGCTGAACTGGCTCCTGAATGCCCTGATGAAGGTTATTCCCCAGTGCCCACAGAACTCTCTGGCAGTGACCCCGTTTCAGGGCTCCCCAGGGCCTGTTGTCCCCTGCAGCCACATTTTGAGCAGCTCTGGAAGCACAATCCCAGTGCCAGGGCTCACTACGGGACCAGGGCAGGCTCCAGATGGCCATGCCCAAGGCACAGGTCCAGCAGATGCCCACTGCCCTACCTCCTGCAGCAGGGTCAGGAGGATGGAGACAGTCCTCAGAGGAGGAGGGGCAGTGCCAGGCCCTGCCCGTCCCCTCCCCTTGCCAGCCCAGAGCTCCCTCACCTCTGGGCTTCCCGGTCATCCTTGGGCATGTAGTTTGCCAGGCAGTCCAGGATGAAGATCTGGCCCCACTCAGTGCACTCGTTGAGGGCTGTGAGCAGCTTGTTGATGGACTGGGGGTTGAGGTCCAGGAGGTTGCTGCTGGGGTGAGACTCCGCGATTTCCGACAGCGCCGCCACCGCGTTGGCCACCACCTGCCAGGGGGGCAGGACAGGGGTTAGGGGAGCCCAAATGTGGTGTCAGGGGATGAGCTGCCTCCTCACTGTCAGCCCCTCACATCCCACCCACATCTGGGCTCCAGCCTCTCCCTCCCACCAGCGGATCTGCCAACCAAAGCCATCCCCACCGCACGCTCCCACCGCCCACACCACATCCAACAGCTCCCATGTGCTCCAGGGAGCCAGCCCTGGCTCCCTGCCCAGCTGCCCTTCCCCAGGCAGCCCCCAGCAGCCCCAGAGCTTCCCACACAGCTCCAGGGCTCTCTGCTACACACAGGGCATGACTGGAAAAGCAGGGAAGAGAAACCCTGGGGAAAGCTGCTTTCAAAGTTCCTCACGCCTGGGGAAAGGGAGGGAAGCCAAAACCCAGCTGCCAGGAAAAGCAGAGGCAAAAGGCACGGGCTGTGTGGTATCAGAACCAAGCACCAGCCTCCCTCTGCTCCGAGCCAGCTGCAGCAGCCTCCTCCCCCTGGGACCAGAGCAGTAACACACTGCCAAGGGATGGCAGAAAACCTCCATCCAGACAGGGTTATGGGGCAGGGAACACAGCCTGCAGCCCTGGGAAGCAAAAACTCCCCCAAAGCAGCCTGGTAACAGCAGAGAGAGTCTGGGAGGAAACGACTGAAGATGACGGGAGAGCATTTACTGCCATGAGGACAAAGAGAAGGTGGAGAAGGCCAAAACAATCACCATGGGGTTGGAGTCTGAGATGAGATCCTTGAGGGTGTCCAGGAAGCCCTGGTCCTCCACCAGCTGGGCGTTGATGTCGTGCAGCTTGGCCACGCACACGGCGGCCGTCTTGCGCACGTAGGGGTCCTCGTCCTTCAGGCACTTGCGCAGGGGCTCGCACAGGTACTCGGTGATTTTGTCCACGCGGATGCAGCCCATGGTGCGCACGGCCAGCGCGCGGATCAGAGGGTTGGGGTCCTCACAGTCCTGCAGAGGGACAGGGGAGGTTTCACACCTCAAATCACAGCTGTCTCCACGGGTTTGGGTTCAAACCCCGGGGTTTTCACGCTCTGCTCCACAGAACAGTCACCCAAGGGAAGTTGATCTCTTGTCCTGCACCCACTGGGTTCTACCAGCACCAGTTCTCACCCCCAGGGCTCCTCATTCCCTCCAGGAATCCCACGTCCTCACCACTTACGCCAGGTACCTGAACCTGATCTCAGAAACGTATTGGGATTATTATGTGGGTTTTATCCTCCCTAAAAAGCCCAAACTCCCCCTAATGTCTACCAGGCCTTCTAACCAAGTGATTTGGCAATATCCTAACAAACTCTTCGGTTCCCAGCTCCAACTGGAAGATCACGAGGGTTTTCTCAGCACAGAAATTCACATGATGACTCTGGATCACGGGAGCTGCCCACACCCCCGACAGAGCGAGTGGCACAGGAAGGCTGCCAAAAATTGGGTTTCTGCATTACTGGACAAATTAAATCAGTTTTCTAGAGCTAGGAGAGTCCCTCCTCCTGAAGGGAGAGGCTTCGGCAAGCTGCCCACGCTCCCTGCTTTGCAGCTTGGCACAGTGACCTGGCACGTGGTGTCCCGTGCGGCTCCGGGACACGCAGCCCTGTCCCCTCACCTTCACAAAGGTGTTCACTGCCATGATGGCCATGTCTGGCTGGCTTTTGGCATAGTTCATCAGGTACAGGTAGACCAGCTTCTTCAGCTCCAGGTTGTCTGTCTGCATGCAGTTCACCACGTCCGGGAAGAGAGCGCTGGAACACAGAGCAGCTCCGTGAGGGCCGGACACGGCCACGCTGCCAGGGATCCCCCTG